>JAJIBD010005685.1:0-151945 GCA_021461705.1 Cryptotis parvus | reverse complement strand
CTTTACCCTGGCCAAGTGATCTTGGGTGTGGGCTGTGACCTCTCTATGACTCAGTTTCCCCCCACCCCAAAGCAGGAATAATGACTGAGGTCGTAATTAATCAGATGATACGCCACACTTTGTGTGCATATAGGAATACTCTCCTACGTGAGCCGAATGACTTCCATGGAAATGCCAGGATTATGACACTCAGTTCTGTGCCAGGCTGCCTAGACCCTCCAGAGGGCCAAGGGGCAGAGTTGGGGGTGTCCATTCACAGGTGAGCCAACGACCTTTGCTTTCTGCCGGAAATCTCTAAAGACCTCGCCTTACGCCAAAGACCTTGACATAAAACGTCTTTTGATGCTGAGGTATCTTGAGGTCCTCCAGGAGTCCTGTTAACTCGAGACAGGTCACACTCCAACCCTGGCCTCAAATCTCCCCTCGGGAAAGGGAAATACAGTTTCCAGACTCTCAATCATCAATAATTTGGATCCGGTTTTCCCTCTGGCTTTGGCGCTGTTCTTATCATTTATTTAATTTCTCCTCTTCCCACAGCCTGGCAAAGACCAGATAAAACTCTCCACGACCTGCCCCTCTTTCTCTCTCTCAGGTTGGGGCAAATAAACTTCTCCCAGCGGAACCCACGGCAGCGAACACTCGGGAAAATCAACTGACCGTTTTCAGAAAACACTGGTGGAGCATTTCTTGGGAATTACTAACACACACACACACACACACACACACACAGAGTTGGACCAGCACTAAAGTGACGACAGCAACTGGACTCTTTTTTTTTTTAAGTATTTTATTATACCACCGTGAGATATACAAATAAAAAAGATATACAATTAAAAAGTTCATATTTGGGTTTTGGTCATACAGTGTTCCAGCACCCGTCCCTCCACCAGTGCCCGTCTCCCACCACCAACATACCCGGTTCCCTCCCCCTTCCCCAGCCCGCCTCCATGGCAGGTTCTTTATTTCTTTCCCTTTCTCTCTCTTTCTCTTTTCCTTCCCTTCCAGACTATGGATTACAGAACATACATTAAAAGATTGTCATGTGTATCCTTTTGCCTCTATTTAATGCTCGCAACTGGACTCTTTAATGACACTTGTTTGGGGTGCGGGCACTGGGCGACACCACTGACACCCGAATGTGGCCGAACTTCCTCCCCCCCATACTTTGATGGCATGGATCACACTTCCTCTCTCCTCTCTGTCTTTCCATGAGGACAGAGACTAAATGTCCTAGTTTTGAGGACATCTGTGTGTCCCAGAAATTCATATCAGGTCTTGACCACAGGAGACAGGAGGGAACTGTGAGCTGGGTGATGGGTGGACGGGTCTGTGAGTCACATTACTTAATGGGGTCTGTATGGGTCAATATACTAATCAGCGAATGAAGGAATGAGAGAATAAATTAATCAACAAGCCAGTGAACGGATCATTTATAGGCTATGTATCTAGTCTCTGCCATGCTGTTAAGACTCTCAAAGACAGAACAAGACAGTGATTGAACGTGTGGTTCCTAAGACGCCTACTGAACAGGAGAGGCGTCAGACATGAGTCTCTAGTGAAGGATCAAGACCCAGGTTATACAGAGAACTCATAAGCTCAACCATTCTTTGAATTACATCCTGATTGGAGAAAAATACGCAAAGAATCTACAGCGACTTTTTCAAAGAAAACATACAAGGCTGGATGGAGGGTGCAGGGGGCCGGGGGGCGGAGGGCTCTGGGTTTGCGCCCAGCTGACCCCAGCATCACATACGGTTCCCTGATAGGTGTTTTCTATTGAACCACATTCCTGGGACCCGCAAGTGAATATTTTAAATCTTTTGACCAGGACACTTCAAAATGTTGTGACTCTTTTGTGTCTGAAAGGAAGCAGCAGCCCAGCTGCTAAGCTTTTCTGTCCTGTGCCTTGGTTTACCCATACGTAAAATGGGGCTGATCATCTCCCTTCCACGCCCTAACTATTGTGACAACCAGCTCAGGTTACTCGGGGACAGGTGTTGTCCCATTTATAGACAAATTACATGATTATGGGAATTGTTATTATCCAAATCAACAAATCAGCACCATTATCCTGGTCCCCTTTTTGGCTGCCTCATGACCCCCTCTCCTAATGGAGCTCTGTTTATCTTGCAGGGCAGAATGCTACTTCTGCCTGAAGCATTCGTGTGTGTGTGTGTGTGTGTGTGTGTGTGTGTGTGTGTGCGGCGCAGCGGCGTGTGTGTGTGCAGCCCACAGAGCTTCGCCCGCCTTAAACCTGAATCAGGCTTGGAGTTTCAAGAGTGGTTATATGTCCATTTCCTTCGATTATCAGTGAAAGGTTAAGTGCCCAGGCCTCGGCCCCAGCTGCCCACCTTCCGTTTCCATTATGAGCCGAGGTGGAGGAGCCGGGTCTGGGAGTCCATTCTCTGGCCCTGGCCCTCAGCCACTCTCCTGAGCATAAAGCTCTCTCTGCGGGCCAAGCCAACCAATTTTAATGGCACTCAGACCTCCTGCGCGCATGCCATGGACTCTGAGTACTTCCAAGGAGCCGAGCAATAAAAATCTATTAGGTCTCCTTTGTCCCATCTTGTCGTGAACTTCTAAGAAAAAAGGCCCTGAAGAGGATCAGTACCTAGGAAAGCCTCCGTAATTGTGGCTTCTACACAGCAAATGAGGGCAATTACCAAGGCAACCGGCCGGGCGTTCTGCGTCTGGGCAGAGGAAGTTTAGCTCCGGAGAGGCTGATGCGGGCCTCTATTGCTCAGTAATCAGAGAGGAACCAACATTTTAAAAGGCCCTTGTGTAAGAGCAGGAGGAACAGCGGGAGGGAAGAGGGAAAAATTAATTTCCTCTCATTTCCTGCCCTCTCGGCGGGCCGAGGCTGAAGGCTACGCGCTGTCCTCGCACCTGGGGCCACGGGGGCTGATGCAGAGCTCGGAGCCGCCGCTGTGCCATGCCCACGCCCCTCGGCACCGCTTCTGCACCCCGTAGCCCTTTGTCCCCAGAGGCTTAATCCGGCTGCTTGGGGAGTGCCAGCTAGGTGATATTCTTGATGAAATATAGATGTATATGTTTTTTGGTTTTTAGGGTCACACCCAGAGATGCTCAGGGTTTGTTCCTGGCTCTGCACTCAGGAATTACTCCTGGCAGTGCTCAGGGGACCATATGGGATCCCAGGGTCAGCCACATGCAAGGCAAACGCCCTACCCGCTGTGCTCTCACTCTGGTCCCCTCTCAGTAAAAATATTAAAAAGATAGAAGTTTTAGAATGTTAGCCTGGTGACGAAAAGAAACGTCCATGTCTTTTTCTCCCCCTTCATCGCCATCACTCCTGTGTGGTGGGGTCCTTGTGTAAGGGAAACCATTTGGCTCGTCTGTGTCTGTGATGCCGCGATGCTGTGGTATTGGGTATTGTGGGATCAGGCCGGGGGATGGGGGAGGCTATTGGCATCATCAACAAAACTCACTTGCCTTCATGCGCCGACCCAGATTCAATCTCAGCATCCCATAGGGTCACCTGAGCACTGCCAGGAGTAATTCCTGAGTGCAGAGGCAGGAGTAACCCTTGAGCAATTGCAGGTGTAACCCACAAAGCAATAAATGAATGAATGAATGGATGGGTGAATGAATGAATGAATGAACAAATAAATACATACATAGATAAACAAACAAATAAATAGACCTCACTTGCCTTCATGCAGCTGACCCAGGTTCAATCTCAGCACCCTATGTGGTCGCCCCAGTACCGCCAGGAGTAATTCCTGAGTGTAGAGACAGGGAGACAGGAGTAACCCCCTGAGCATCGCCGGGTGTGGCACTCCCCAAGCCCCCAAATACATTCCACCAGCTACTCTCCATCTCGGGAAGCTGTGATTAGCTAAAGGGCCGCTTCCGCTCTCCCACAACTGCCCAGGGTCTGGACTATTTCTCTCACAAGCTGATTTTCCCTACAACACTTAAGGATGTCTAAGAAACTCACTTACACGTCCTGGATCATGGTCCAAGTGTCCCCCAACATGGAGACTCCACCCGGGAGCTTATCTGGCTTGTGGGCATCGGCCTCTCTGAGTCCCAGCCCAGCACCTGCACCAGGACGGGGGTTTTAGGCAGTGTTGGTTGAGTAGAAGATACAGGAAACAGAATCCAGCCTCCCCCGCCCCAGCTCGTCTTCCTCCCGGCTCCCCCTGACCACGGACTCTAGGGCACACGCCACACTGTCAAAGAGCAGAAATTCTGCTTTCAAGGCTGTGTCTTGTCCTGGGCTTGGGTCGAGCAACAGCCCCGGCCTCACCAGCCCATGTGTCTGCTTGCAGCCGCCTGTAGCTGACGGACGTTTGCTTCGTGCCCACTTCACGGCTCTCGTGGCCATACTATTTCAGCACCCAGCACCCCAGCTCTTATCTCATCCAGAAGTCTTCAACCAAAGTTCCTTGTGGCTCCATGGACATCGGGCAATGGCCAAAGACAGCCTCTAAGTTTGTAGAGGTCACATTGGCTCCAAAAGTGCAAAGGTTGATGTGTGTTAGGGGTGCAAAGCCCCCACACTGCACCCACCAAACAAAGTGCCACCAATCCTGGGGCCTGCTCACCTCCCACCCACCTGCTTGGTCACCTCAGTTCTGAGTCAAGGGTGCAACTTCCTTGGACAAACACCACGTGCCTTAAGATTGCACCTGTTAAGTGCGACACACCAGCCTCGTCTTTGTCCCTGGGGCTTATTCCTCTTGACACTTATTTCTCTTGACACTGGGGCTGTCCTCTTTGCTCAGATCTGAGTCACAACGCCATGGCGGATTCAAACCACATGACTTTATCTACTCGCCCAGCGTCAGGCATTTGCGTGTTCTCAGATCAGGACTGTTGTGAATAGGGCCAGACCCTGCATATCCCAGGGAGAGCGAACATCCAAGACCCCCGTAACGTCTTTAGCAACGATGCAGAATAACGCCACAAAACACAGACAAGAGCCAAACAGACACATGTTCCGAGAAGACAGACCGAGAGCCGGCAGACATGTTTTTCAAAGATGCTGGAAATGCAAGGGGGAAAATGATGCTGGCGTCATTGCCTCACACTGGTAAGAATGACTTGGATGAAAATAAAAACCAAATCTTCTGGGATGTGGCTCAGTGGTAGAGCACTGCCTTGCACCTTTGAGGCCTGAGACTTATCCTCAAAAAAAAATAAACAAAAACAAACCAAAAATTGAAACAACAAATGCTGGCGAAGATGTAGGGGAAAAAGAGCTTCACATTCAATGTTGTGGGACTCAAAGCAGATTCATTGTATGGAAAGCAATATGGAGACTTGTCCAAAAAAAAAAATGAAAAGACCTATCAAAGGTAGCTCGGCTCCCAGTGTAGCAGGTGTTAGAACACCAAGACACCACGCCGGAAAGAGAGGCGCGTCCAGGCTGGCCGGAGGAGTTTTGATTGTCACAAACAGGGGAGATGCTATCAGCATCTAATGTGTGAAAGCCAGAGACGTGTCTCACCCCACGTCATGCCCTGGCCCGTGCAATCGTCGCTGTAGCAGTGGGGAGCTGACATTCCACACCACCCCACCTCCGCCTCCAGGAAGGCATTGGACCCACAGCCCTCTCCTCATGTGGAATCTTCCAGAACCCAAGGCGGAGGTGACACTAGCTGAGGGTGACACTAGGTACCTTCCACCCAGGGCTCACAGTCTTCAGCCCAGTTTTGAAACGTGTGAGTCCTTTTAACACCCTCCATATCCAGGTGGGGGGTGGAGGGGAAGAAGGGGGAAACCAAACAAAACCCTCCAACTCAATTTGCAAGAAAAATATGTAAAATAAAAGGGTATTTCTGATGTTTGTCTAAGCTTTTCATCCTTTTTGAAAACACAGAGGTGGGGGTGGGGGGGTGTCAAGTGGCAAGTGAGGAAATAAAAGCAAGTGTTCAAAAAGCATCGGCGACCCAAAGGCCACAGAAAATCAAAACAAACTGGGCTCTCAGTGTGCGTAATTACGGTACAATCAAGTCATGAAAGGTTGATTCGTTTAATGTGATTCCATCAAGTACCAAAAAAGCAGGACGGAGCGGGAGAGGGAAGAGGAGGGATATGAAAGAGGAGGGGAGGGTGGACATGAAAGAGGGTCCGAGCCAGCCGAGGGGCATTAGGATGCATGAGTCATTAAACTGTAAGTTTGGGGTGTCGCGCGGCATTTATGGGGGCGCCGGCAGCCCCAAGCCTTCTCCAGGAGCTTGTGCATTCAGTCCGTGAGCAGTTTGCTGCTTCTCCGCATGTCACAGGCAGTGTTTGAAGCCTCGGGGTCTGGCAATGAACGCAACAGACTCAATCCCTGCACCCCGGCCCTCAGAGCTTGCCACCACGCTGCTAAACAGGCAAGAAGTGAGATGGTACCAAGCATGGTATATTCCCGGAGAAGAACAAAGCAGAGCAGAGGGTAGGAAGGGCCGGGAGGGACAAAGACCAGAAGGGAAAGAACAAAACTAAGGCAGAATCGGGGAAGAGGCTTCGGGGACGAGGCCCGGATACTCAAATGTCCCGGGGTGAGATGCGGAAAGCTTCGTGTCTGGGGCAGAGCAGGGTCGTACACTGCAGAATCGCAGTCCACTGGGGGACTTTGTCCTCCACAAAGGAGGGAGAAGGGAGCCCGGGGGTCGGGATGAAGACGGGAGAGAGGACACTCAAGCAGCTCTCCAGAGACTGAGAGGAAACCAGGGACCCGGGCAAGACAGAGCGAGGGAGGTGCTCACCCCACAGTGCTCCTCCCAGCCTCTCCTCCCAAGTCCAGGGCCAGGATGAAAGGGGAATCCCGTCTTCTCCCAAGAGAGCGGTAGTGGTCACTTGATCACTTGAATCCGTTATTCATCGATTTGCTCGGCGGGCGCCAGTAACATTTCCATTGGACCCTATCACGTGCCAATGTAGCCAATGGCATCTGGTTGATTCAGGAATATGAAGAGCCTCAAACCGTTCCTTCAAGGTCTTGACAAGGAAGTCTGACCATCTTGTAGGTGGGCGGCCACATGATCTTTTGACATCCCGTGGGATCCAGTCGGTAAAGGCTCTAGTCCAGCGGTTGTCTCCAAATCGCATTACATGTCCAGCCCATCTGATTTTCGATGCCTTGGCAAAGGAGACAGCGTCCCTGATTCTGGAATAGCGACGGAGGTCGGAACTACGGATTCCTTCTCTCACTTGAGTGAGGCGCCGGTAGTAAAGCCAGGGGCTCCGGCTGTCCAGCCCACTGGGGATGGCCTTAGAAGCAGGGAACAGTCATTTCCTGGGGAGTGAGGTGTGTGGGGGGTCAAATGCAGGTGGACGATTCCTCCAGCGAGGCCGGCAGAGAAGGACATGAGCGCCCATGGAAAGGAGGGGGGGGCTGCACCCAAATCCGCAGGGAAGGACCTACAGTAGCCTCTCACAGCCGCCCGGGAAGCAGAGGTCGAGTGCGGAGGCGGAAGAACAAGGGGCGGGGCTGCTAGGAACAAGGACCAAGGGCGGGCAAGCATGGACAGGCCAGCTCTGGTTGTCTGGTCATTGCGGAGGACAGTGGCAGCCTGGAGTGTCCACGCCTGGAGCCTGTACCTCTGGTCCTGCTGCTTTAACTGTGCCGTGAGCTCACGGGGGAGGCGTGGATCACCTCTAGGATCAAGGCATCTAATATAAAAAAATAGGAAGAATCTTCCAGGGAGGGGGTGGGCGTGGTGGAGGGAAGCACTCTGTTGAGGGGGCGGTGCTGGAGCAGCGCGTGCACAAAATAGGTTAGTAACAGTTGTAAATCCCAGGACTTAAAAAAAAATGACATCAGTCAATCAATCAATATATTTTTCTAATGAATGCTCATTGGGGGCTGGAGAAACAGCACAGTGGGTAGGGTACTTGCCTTGCATGTGGCTGACCCATATTCAATCTCTGGCACTATATATGGTCACCTGAGCATCACCAGGAGTAATTTCTGAATGTAGAGCCAGGAAAAAGCCCTGAACAATACCGGTGTGGCCCATAAATGAAGCCAACCCCCAAAAAAAAACTCAAACAAACAAACAGAAATAATGTTAATTTCAGCAGGACCCCATTCATGACTGATTCATGCAGAAAAGTAAAACATTTTTCATTTGCTGCATAGTATTCCACAGCACAAATATACCCACATTTCCTTTCTACTTCATTGGACATTGGGTCAACAAGCAGACTGCAAAAGTCCTCTCTCCGATGAGCCAATAAACACATAAAAGACATTCTCCAACTCATTCAGCATCAGAGAAAGTACAAATAAAACTGCAATGTGGTGTCAGGCAACCCCCTGCTAAAGTTGTGAGTTGGAGAGAGACAGTCCAGTGAGGCCCCGTCTCCCTGCCCTGGAGTCAACTGCAAGCCCCAAACCAAATGCACCGGGGACATTGTGCTGGACCAGAGATTGCAGATCCACGTGGAAGTTACAGGATCTGGACACAAAACCAGGCCTGTGACCAGTCTCTTCCCTGCCCACGCAGCTCGGCAGGCTCAGCACAGGGCGACAAGTACAGGGGCAGATTGTGCAGTGGCATTCTGGGTGGACACATAGACGAGGGTCCCCACACCCAGCCTCGCGTGCGTCGTCAGCACTGGGCTTGTGACACGTGTCGGCTGCTGACGGATGCCAACAACAAAATGTTAGATGAGACACTTACAGGTGCAGGGGGGCAGATGAAATATGGGCGATGTGGAAAAGTACTGGCTGGGATGCACAGAAGAGGCTTCTCCAAGGAAGGCTCCTGACAGACAGGCAGGGTCAAGTTCTGAGTAATGGCTGCTCAAATGCACGCTTGAAGCAGGGCCAGGAAAACAGCCGCTGGAGCCAAGAAGGCAGAGAACTGTACGGGAAGGTGCTGAGTGCCACAAAGTCAGGGCCGGGCTGGAGCGCGGGGCATCACGGGAAGTCAGAGCAGGTGGAGAACAGGTCAGAGGGTCAGCAGCTGGGCCGGGCCAGGCAGGACGCCGCAGGGCCCTTCACGCTTGCTGGGGTCAAACCGGCGCGCTGGAAAACTGAGCTTTACTCACCCCCACGTCCCCATGCTTGATCTCGGCTCAGGCTCTGGGCTCTGTGGGGTTCCAGATCTTCAGGCGCTGTGTGTTTCAGGTCTTCAGGTCTTCAGGCGCTGTGTGTTTCCTACACTCCTGCATGTCACCGAGCGTCCTGTCGTCCAGTTTCATCCACATGGTTGTCAGTAGTGGGTTTCCTTCTTTCCAGGGGAAGCCAGATCTGGGTGCCTCCCTCGCTCCCTCCCTCTCTCCCTCCGTCCATCACAGACGGCCTCAGGGTACACAGGGATGAATGAGGGGCGAGAGGCAGGGGCATGAGACAGAGAATGCAGGGATGTGCGTGAGATACTGAGTGTGGGCGCAGACTCATGGCACATGCTGTGGCGAGTGTGGGGTGCAGGGTCCCCTCAAGACTCGGTTCCACCCCCTTTACTAGACAGCGGTCTCTGAATAAAGACTGTTCTTTCTCCAGGGAGACTGAGCCATGGGGCCGGGGAGGGGGAGAAGGGGGGAGGGAAAGCATCCAGGTCGCTCCTGCGCTCACCTCTGAGCTTGATTAGTGATGTCTGCAGGGTGCAGGGGGTCAGAGTGCAGCTTCCCCGCCCTCCCAGTGCATCTCAGGGAAAGTCACCAATAAACCACATACAGGTCTGGTCTTCCAAGCAGTGGGACTGGCTGCTGCTTTTTTGTTTTTATTTGCTTGGGTTTGGTTGAGGGGGCACACCCTGCTGTGCCAAGAGCTCACTCCCGGCTCTGTGCTCAGGGCTGACTCCTGGCTCTGTGCTCAGGGCTCACTCCTGGCTCTTTGCTCAGGTCTGACTCCTGGCTCTGTGCTCAGGGCTGACTCCTGGCTCTGTGCTCGGGGCTGACTCCTGGCTCTGTGCTCAGGGCTGACTCCTGGCTCTTTGCTCAGGGCTGACTCCTGGCTCTTTGCTCAGGGCTGATTCCTGGCTCTGTGCTCAGGGCTCACTCCTGGCTCTTTGCTCAGGTCTGACTCCTGGCTCTGTGCTCAGGGCTGACTCCTGGCTCTGTGCTCGGGGCTGACTCCTGGCTCTGTGCTCAGGGCTGACTCCTGGCTCTTTGCTCAGGGCTCACTCCTGGCTCTGTGCTCAGGGCTGATTCCTGGCTCTGTGCTCAGGGCTCACTCCTGGCTCTTTGCTCAGGTCTGACTCCTGGCTCTGTGCTCAGGGCTGACTCCTGGCTCTGTGCTCAGTGCTGACTCCTGGCTCTGTGCTCAGGGTTGACTCCTGGCTCTGTGCTCAGGGCTCACTCCTGGCTCTTTGCTCAGGTCTGACTCCTGGCTCTGTGCTCAGGGCTGTCTCCTGGCTCTGTGCTCAGGGCTGTCTCCTGGCTCTGTGCTCAGGGCTGACTCCTGGCTCTGTGCTCAGGGCTCACTCCTGGCTCTGTGCTCAGGGCTCACTCCTGGCTCTTTGCTCAGGTCTGACTCCTGGCTCTGTGCTCAGGGCTGACTCCTGGCTCTGTGCTCAGGGCTCACTCCCTGGCTCTTTGCTCAGGTCTGACTCCTGGCTCTGTGCTCAGGGCTGACTCCTGGCTCTTTGCTCAGGGCTCACTCCTGGCTCTGTGCTCAGGGCTGACTCCTGGCTCTGTGCTCAGGGCTCACTCCTGGCTCTGTGCTTCGGGGCTGACTCCTAGCTCTGTGCTCAGGGCTGACTCCTGGCTCTGTGCTCAGGGCTGACTCCTGGCTCTGTGCTCAGGGCTGACTCCCGGCTCTGTGCTCAGGGCTCACTCCTGGCTCTGTGCTCAGGGCTGACTCCTGGCTCTGTGCTCAGGGCTGACTCCTGGCTCTGTGCTCGGGGCTGACTCCTGGCTCTGTGCTCAGGGCTGACTCCAGGCTCTGTGCTCAGGGCTCACTCCTGGCTCTGTGCTCAGGGCTGATTCCTGGCTCTGTGCTCAGGGCTGACTCCTGGCTCTGTGCTCAGGGCTGACTCCTGACTCTGTGCTCGGGGCTGACTCCTGGCTCTGTGCTCAGGGCTCAGTCCTGGCTCTGTGCTGGGGGCTCACTCCTGGCTCTGTGCTGGGGGCTCACTCCTGGCTCTGTGCTCGGGGTTGACTCCTGGCTCTGTGCTCGGGGCTGACTCCTGACTCTGTGCTCAGGGCTGTCTCCTGGCTCTGTGCTCAGGGCTGACTCCTGGCTCTGTGCTCAGGGCTGACTCCTGCCCCTGTGCTCGGGGCTGACTCCTGGCTCTGTGCTCGGGGCTGATTCCTGGCTCTGTGCTCAGGGACCTTATATGGGCTGGCACTTTATCCTGTGCTTTCAATCCAATCCACATAAGGTTATTCGGGAAAGCGCGGTGGGTGTGGCTTAAGTCAAAACCAGCCCATTTCCTGTGGCCAGTTACTCTCCTGACGTCATCCTGCATGACGATCCTTTTCACTCAAGAGTGCGGGAAATTCTGCCCTCGCCCAGGTCCCTGATTGACTGTCCGGAGTCTGGCCTATTCTGGGCAAATCTAAAAGGATCCAGGGAGCCAGCTGGCTTCTCGCCTTCTCTCTGCTGGGCCTGGAGAACAGGGGCTTGCAGCAGCCGCCGGAGTGCCCACACGGCCCCATCTCACAAGCAACAGCAGACCCAGGAGGCACGTTGGCATTGTCAGACGCCGCCTGGCTCCTGAGAGAGAGCCAGAACCCGAGCAGCCTAGCGCCTGCAGGGACGCACAGGACGCAGACACAGAGACAGCCTCGCTCAGGAGCCTCATGCAGGACGAGGGACCCTCGGGGTGGGCCCACCTCCACGTTTCCCTCCCAAGGGGTCCTGCCTGTGGAGGGCCAGGGGGCCCAGAGACTTGTGCCTGCAATGATTCTGCATGTGGCGCTGTTAGGGGCGAGCCGGCTCACAGCTTCCTGCTCACCCAGAAATGCAGCCTCCTGGCCAATCCCAAGCAACACCCGAAGCGTGTCTCTGGGGAAGCCAGGCGCCCCAGCTGCTCTGAGAAGAGCCACTCTGTGTGTGCATGCAAGAACAGCCGGGCCAGGGGCGCTGTCCCCACACCTGCAAACCCCACCCTCTTCCTTCTATATTGACATGAGCCACTGGTGTGTGTGGGCCAGAGATGCCTTATCTGGAGAGGGAGATTCAGAGGCTCTGCAGCTAGAATGTAATGAGAGCCCTGCCCGGGAACTAATCTCTCTGAAAGCTTCTGGGGCAGGGGAGGAGGCAGGGAGCAGAGGGCTCCCACCAGCCCTGCCCAGGTCCCCAGGGCGGCCCAAATCTGGGCGTTCACCTGGGTCCCGGAGCTCTGCCGCTCAGCACAAATGCAGAACTGGGAGCTGCGAGAAAGACAGCGTGGACCCATTCCACAGACAGAGCCACTGAGGCCGGGCAGGAAAGTCACTTTGCCATTGAATTAACCAGTGATGCCGGCTGCCTCCTGCGGAAAAAGGTGATCCAGGACTGTGCCAGTGTCCACTGGTCTCAGAGGGCGTGTGTGAGTCAGTGGTGGGCAAACACAGCTTGAGGAATCTGCCTCCGGGCTCCCTGAAAGCTGGCGGAAGCTAACTGGGACCAAAAAGGCGAAAAGCTGTGGGTTCACCCCCCAGCACCTCCGTCCTTCTGCGGCAAACCCACGGCGCTGGCTCGGGGTAGGCCAAGACAGGAATGAGGTCGGCCCGCCTGAGCCTCAGTTTCCACAGCTGGAGCACAGAGTGGGCCAGCAGCAGGGACCCCACTCCCAGCTGCAGGGAGAGGGACCCCTCACCCGGCCACTCCTGCCCCCGCTCTCCTGCTCAGCTGACCTGGAAACACGGGGGTCCTGAGATCACAGCAGAGAGCGAAGCTGAGCGTCAGAGCCCGAAGAGCCAGGATGGGGTCTGGGGTCCCAGCTGCTGAGGGACCTGGGCTAAGCCCCCGTGCTCGTGGGCGACCTCAGGAGAGGGTATGAAGAGATATTGGGAGCACATACTGGCGTTGTGAGGGTCTTAGCTAGGGCAGCCTCCTGCACCAGTTCTGGCTCCTCGAAACAGTAGGAACCTGGCTAAAGGGCCAGGGCTTGGCACAGGGCACTGGGCAAGCAGCTGAGGCCAATCAAAGGCAAAGCGAGGGCAGGGACCTGGCCCAGAGCTTCAACAAATAGACCTTAAGGGTCGGAGCGACAGTCTGGCAGGGAGGCGCTAGCCAGGTGCGCGGGCAAGCAGGGCTTGGTCCACCGGCACCCACAGGGTCCCCAAGCCCAGGTGGGAGTGGTCCCTGAGCTCAGAGCCAGGAGTCAACCCTGAGCACTGCCCGGCAACTTGTGAAACACGCTCTCACCCCGCACCCCGCCACAAACTCGGGCAGGCGCGAAGCAGAGCAAAGAAGGAGCCAGGAAACAAGAAAATAGTCACAGTTAAAGGTTGTGCCTCCCCAGGGCCCAGATCAGGAGCGGGCAGGATCGGGGTGGGAGGGGGCCGTCCTACGGCTGCAGATTCTCCCCCCCCACAGCGCTGGGCACCCCATCTCCCGCAGCAGCGCGACCTCTCTGATCCCAGCCCCTCTGACCCAGGAAGACCAGCCAGAAAACGGGCCTGGCTGGGGTCTCCCGGGAAACGGTTCTTGCTCTCAGGGCCCTGGGGCTGATGGGGAGAGAAGGGATGCAGGGAACAGGTCTGGGGTTGGAGTCAGGTTTGCCCACCCTTCCACAGGCAAGCAGAGGGAACCCCCTGCCCCAACCGGTCCCGGGCGCGGGCTCGGCCTCTGCGCTCCCCAGCGCTGAGGTGACTCCGGGGACTCAAGCTCCGGCCCAGCCGGGCCAGGCCAGGTGGAGTCTCGCCTCGTCCCGGTCTGTGGCGACACCTGCCGGCCGCCTTCAGGAGCTGCAGGCTGGGCTCTGCCCACCGCCGCCCACGGGTGCCAGGGGCCTGTCTGTGCCCCTTACACAGACAATGGGTAGGGAGAGGCGTCCAGCCCATATCCTGACCCACTTTTTTCTGCGACAGAGAATTTTACATCAACGAACTCTCGGGATGGGGTTGATTAAAACATGCCAGCCCCATGGTCTGCTCTTGGGATTTTCTTCTGTTTTGGTTTTGTTTTGGGGGCCACACTTGGTGAAGTTCAGGGGTTCCCCCTGGCTCTGCTCTCAGTAATCTCAGTAATTACTCCTGGCTGTGCTCGGGGGACAATATGGGATGCCAGACATCGAACCCGGGTGGGCCACGTGCAAGGCAAACGCCCTCCCCACTAAGCTATCGCTCCAGTCCAATGGTCTGGTCGACTTTTAATAGTCCCCGAAGGGCTTCTCCACTTGTCCCAGTTTTCCTCCCCTAGACATCCATTCCTCTGGGCTTGTCTTGTTCTCTCCTCTTTCTGGTCTGCTCAGACGCGCTCACTGGACTAGGGCCTGTCTAGGAATCCGTCTCACTGACCATTCTGTGCTCTGTCCACTGTGCTTAGTCCTTGGCCCTTCAGTAGCTCAGGAAGTGTTCGTGGAGGAATGGATGGAGTACTGGACATCAAGAAGAGCTGTGGCCAGCACCAGGGTGGAGCGTGTCTCATCTGGTGCCTGCTGGCCACGCGCCGCGCGCCGTTCCCGCTCACCCTCCCTGCCCCAGTGCCTTTGCACAGACCAGTCCAGCCGCTGAAATTCAAGTCCTCCCTCTCTCTAGCAGACTCTCCTCTGCTTTTACAGTTTCTATGTCGCCTTGGCATCTGCAGGTCCCTTGGGCGAGCCTGGCTCTGAGCCAGGAACCACACAACTGACCACGTTTCCTGTCTGTTGAGGTCGACTGCGGCCGGTCACTCGAGCACTAGATGGCCAGGTGCAGAGAGTTTTCAAATCAACTTGTTTTCTCTATCCTAACCCAAATCAGTCACCTTCATCATCCTTATGATGCATTTACTGTCACGTGGTTGGTGCCAAGGATCGAACGTGGGGCCTCATGTAGATGGAGCAGAAACTCCACCACTGAGCTGCAGTCAATGCCCATACCAAGATTGGACTTTCATGAACCACTTGAACTAAAAGGCTTGCAGGCAAATACTACACATTTCATTTGGGGCAGGGACGCCCGGGCGGGGGCCACTCCTTACCTCTGTGCTGAGGGTGGGTTGCCCTCAGCAGTGCTCAAACCATGTGGTGCTGGAGAGCAAACCGAGGTGTCCCACATGCGGCCTCCATATGGCCGCTGAACTCAGGACTATCACTCAACTTGACCATAACATTAGAGCGCCCTAGAAGAAGCTTGTAAAGAAATGTTGTTTATCTGGCTGTGACGGGCGTGGAGCACAGACACTGTATGAATGGCTGACAATGGCAGGCCTGGGCTGTCCTCACACAGTGTGGCCCAGCGAGGTACCGCTGCGCCCCCCCGGCCTGGAGCCTCCGCAGAAGGCGCCATCTGGGATAGCGTCCCACAGAGCAGAAACGCCTGCAAACAGGGTTGTATAAATTTTTATGGAGACATCATATGTAATAAAAGTATAAAAATCGGCCAACGAATGACAAACAGGATAACGGTTGTCTCCAGGGCAGGAAACAGAGGCAGGGGGCGGGACCGTGCAGAGAGCTATAACTGCGCTTTTTAACTGTAGGTTTTATTCCTTAAGCCAAGACATGTGAAGGATCGTTATCAGATTTTCCACATTGGGCGTCTGTCTGATGGGTTTCCTAGGTGTTTTTGCATATTGGCTCAGCAGGATCTGTGCGTCTTTGAGAGGAAGAAGCTTCTCTTTGAGGGAGACAGCGAGTGTGCAGGGAGGCGGTCGGTGCTCCGGCCTCTGCATTTCCCGTGCGTGGCCCTCCGCTGAGCACCGCGTGCGCCCCTGATGCAACACGTGCTTGTAACGGACAAAACTGTGGCCCAAAGTCTTGTTTCTTCCTTTTGAAATCTCACTCTGTGGCGCTCAGAGGAGGCTGGTCCGTGCAGGGGAGGTTTGCTCCAGGTGGAGTTGGGGTCCCACGAGGTGCTTCACAGGGGCCCCGTGTAGCGAGAGCTCGGCTCTGAGCCAGTTCTCCAGACGCTCGGAGAGAAGCCGGCTCAGAGCGAACGGGGAGCCCAGAGCAGCTGGGGTGGAGAAATAAGGATTAATCCGTGCCCTCGAGCCCTGGGGAGCAGTGCTGGCCTATGACCCCTGACCTATGGGGGTCCAGGGTGTACCTCTCCTGGGTACCTCTGCTCTCATCCCTGACCTCCAGAAGGTTCTCGGGGGTCTCACTACCCGCCCGGGGACGGCCACAGCCAGGACAGGTTCCTTTTGACAGAGGCACCGCGTGAAGCCTGGCCGGCAGATGGCGCTGGAGAGACGCGGGAGTAAAGGGCTGCGCTGTGCCCGTGGTGGGCAGCACCCGGGCTGCTCCAGAGCGCCCCCCAGTGCCCAGCTCTAGCAGTGCCAGCAGTGCCAGCAGGAAGCACTGGGATGGATGCAGATGTACTGTGTGGGGGGGGGAGTATAGTGTGTGTGTGTGTGTGTGTGTGTGTGTGTGTGTGTGTGTGTGTGTGTGCGTGTGTGTAGTATGTGTGGTGTGTGTGTGATGTATGGTGTGTGTGTGGTTTATGGTGTATGTGTATGGTATTAAGTGTTTCCATCATATGCATGGTGTGTGATATACATGGGTATGATGTGTGCAGCACTGTGGTATGTGAGATGTGTGATACGTGTTGTGTAGTCTGTGTGTGGTATCTACGACATGTGGATTCTGTGGTGTCTGTGTGGAGTATGTGTGTTGTGTGTGGTGTGCACAGAACGCACTTTATTTTGTGTCGTGTATGGTATATATGCATATGTGGTATATGAGGTGTGTCATCCGTGTTGTTTGGGTGTGTGGTGTGTGTTGTGTGTAGTGTCTATTTGTGAGGTGTGCTGCTGTGCGGCATATGTGTGTGGTGTCTGGGTGTGTGTCCATATATTCATGGTGTGTGAGGGGTGCGGTGTGGTGTATGGAGTGTGGGCGTACATGTATGTGTGTGAGCCCCAATGGAGACACCTTAGGTCACATTCCGATTGACCCTCACTTGGGGAAGGACTCCTGCCACTGTGATTGCACGTGCCCCGTCCCACTCTCTGGGGCGCCACTCTCCTCTGCTGGGGTCCACCGTGTCTGTGGGGGCTCAGCCCCAGTAACCAAAGATTCTGCTCCTGACGCTGACTTCCCTCCCAGCATCATCCGCACGCGGCCCGGTTTTGTAGCCCTGCGCTTGTGTGGACTCATTCCCGTGGTTGCCAGTGGCTGCCTTTTTGCTCTCAACCCATACTGTGGAATTCGGCTTTCGTGGATCCCCCACCCAGAGCTCTGTGGCCTCCACCCGGCACTGCGTGTGCTTATCAGGAATGAACATCTGGTGAAACGAGTTTCTGGTTGGAAACTGCCACCAGTGACCATGGCCTGGACGTCCCGGGGCAAATGTCTGCGAGCCTTCCGAATCCAGGAGGGGCTCGCCCCCCAGGCGGGGCTGACTCGTGGCTTCTCCCCTGAGGGCCAGTAAGAGGGGGAGAGAGGAAGCTTGGGCTTCTGGGGCCAAGATGCTGATTCCCAAGGCCAGCTCAGATCCAACGGTGCAAACAAACTCTCACCCCCAAGGTGGGATTTGCCAAAGAGATCAGGAGACAATTTTTTTCCCTTTAATGTACCATATTCTTCTGAGTCTTCTGCTCTTTCTCCTTGACACAGATTCCTCAGTAACCGCTGAGGTCTGTTTGGTTACCTAGCTACGTGATTCCATTTTGCGAACGTCTGTGTGCTTGCAAAGCACGGTGGCCTCTCGATGTTGGGTGTCCTACGGGTCCATTAGACCCCAGCTGTTAATGATGCGATTCCAATCTTCTCTGTTCCGACTTTTCATTCCTCTCCCAATTACCGAGAGGCTTGTGAAGATTTTCCACTGTAAGTGGGGGTGGGGCAGGTTAAGAGCACACAAGTTTAAAACGCTGGTCGTGTCCTCTAAATGAAGTCCTTGTGTGTTTTCCGGGAGCCTCTTTCATACTCGAGAATGGTTTGGATCTTTTCGACAGAAAGACTTTTGGGCCGCTATGAATACAGCCACACAGGCTTGTTCTGTATTTGCCCGTCATGGCACTTCTCATTGCTCACTGTCTTCCTTGCGACTGTTCTGTGCAGTGGGGCTGTTTCTGCCCTGAATGCAGCAAGGGCATGCTTCCCTCTGCTAGCGCTCATGTATTTAGGCTGACTGTGGTTTTTGATAGGTTTGGACTGAACTGAATGTCTTATTTTATCACATTTTACCTTTTCTCTATGTGCCTCTTAACTTTTTATGCCTTCTAACAGACTGATTTATTCTTCCCTCTTCCTTTTCAGTGGGCTGGAAACTATACAATCTTGTGCGATTATTTTTATATCATCTCTGAAATGCTAATTATATATCACTGAGGCATCTGCGTGTGTTTTCCTTCCTTGGTTGTACAGACTCGAGTACTTTCCTCTAGATCGTCCTGTGACAGTATTAATTGCCACATGAGTTTATATCCTCAAAAATATGTATTGTGGGGCTGGAGCAATAGTCCAGCAGGTAGGTTCGTGCTTTGCATGCGGTCCACCTGGATTTATGCCTGGTGCCACACATGATCCCCTGAGGCCCTCCAGGAGTGAGCCCTGAGTGCAGAGCAGGGGTGTCTAAGAGAGAGACACCTCTGATCACCTGCATGGTGCCTATATTACACACATAGCAATCATTAAAATATCTTCCCCACATACTATACTAATTCCTGCTGGATTTTGGTTTTCGCTTCTTAAAATATATTGATCGTTCTTTATTTCGGTGTGTCTGTTGATGCCAAAAGCTTCTTTCCTTTATCTGTAAAGATCTATTTCAATCCTTCCCCAGCAAGAGTTTCAGTGGGTGTGGAAGTCTGGGTTTCCGTCTCTGGCTTTGCATCCCTCTGGAAACTGTCCCCACGCCCTCGTCATCCTTGCTGGGGTGTGGCCTCAGATTTGTAGAAGCTATCTTTTCCCAGCAGTCAAGATCGTCAGGTGGTGGAGGACCAGCTCTTAGCTCCACAGCTGTGTCATGATCCCCAATTTACTCTAACTTTTCCCTTTTCGGGACACTTGTCCAGTATTGATTTTAAGGTCCATGTCTTCTATTGAATATGAAAAAAAATCAAATATCTCCTGGCTATGTTCATTGCAACACTATTTACAACAGCAAAGATGTGGGCAAAACCCAATAGATGTGTGGATAAAGAAATCCTGGTCTCCAAACACAGTGGAATACAACTCGCAAGAGGACAAAATCCTACAGTTCACTTAGATAGAATTAGATTTCAGGGGAAGAAGGGCCTGTGCTCTGGGAGGAGGGGCCTGATCTCTGGGAGGAGGGGCCTGTGCTTTAGGAGGAGGGGCCTGAGCTCTGGGAGGAGGGGCCTGATCTCTGGGAGGAAGGGCCTGAGCTCTGGGAGGAGGGGCCTGAGCTCTGGGAGGAGGGGCCTGAGCTCTGGGAGGAGGGGCCTGTGCTCTGGGAGGAGGGGCCTGAGCTCTGAGAGGAGGGGCCTGAGCTCTGGGAGGAAGGGCCTGAGCTCTGGGAGGAGGGGCCTGTACTCTGGAAGGAGGGGCCTGAGCTCTGGGAGGAGGGGCCTGTGCTCTGGAAGGAGGGGCCTGAGCTCTGGGAGGAGGGGCCTGAGCTCTGGGAGAGGGGCCTGTGCTCTGGAAGGAGGGGCCTGAGCTCTGGGAGGAGGGGCCTGGCGCCTGGGAGGAAGGGCCTGAGCTCTGGGAGGGGCCTGAGCTCTGGGAGGAGGGGCCTGTGCTCTGGAAGGAGGGGCCTGAGCTCTGGAAGGAGGGGCCTGACCTCTGGGAGGAGGGGCCTGAGCTCTGGGAGGAGGGGCCTGAGCTCTGGGAGGAGGGGCCTGAGCTCTGGGAGGAAGGGCCTGAGCTCTGGGAGGAAGGGCCTGTGCTCTGGGAGGAGGGGCCTGTGCTCTGGGAGGAGGGGCCTGAGCTCTGGGAGGAAGGGCCTGAGCTATGGGAGGAGGGGCCTGAGCTCTGGGCGGAGGGGCCTGTGCTCTGGAAGGAGGGGCCTGACCTCTGGGAGGAAGGGCCTGAGCTCTGGGAGGAGGGGCCTGTGCTCTGGGAGGAGGGGCCTGAGCTCTGGGAGGAGGGGCCTGAGCTCTGGGAGGAGGGGCCTGAGCTCTGGGAGGAGGGGCCTGTGCTCTGGAAGGAGGGGCCTGACCTCTGGGAGGAGGGGCCTGAGCTCTGGGAGGAGGGGCCTGTGCTCTGGGAGGAGGGGCCTGAGCTCTGGGAGGAGGGGCCTGTGCTCTGGAAGGAGGGGCCTGCGCTCTGGGAGTAGCATGAACAGACAGGCAGGCAGACAGACAGACAGAATTCCCACTGAAAAGTCTCCAGGAGATACACCAATGGTGAGCACGTGGAGCCCAGCCAGGCTGTGGCAATGCAGAAAATACTGACAGTCCCAACAGACAGGAAGTATCCGGAGGAGTCACATTTCTGGAGATGGAAAGGGAAAGGGCTGGGAGTGGGCTGGGAGTTACTGAACCCCTACGATCTGTTCACAAAGTGTGAATAGCCCCTCAGAGGCCTCCAGCTTAAAAACAGCCAAGATGGGGGGCCGAGGGCGGTGGCGTTTGGGTAGAGCGCCTGTATGCATGTGTGAGGCCTTGAGTTCGACTCGGCGCCGCCCACATGCCAAGTGTCAGCCTGGAATGCTTTCATTTGGGATCCCCAGCCAAGAGCGTGACCCCCCTCAAGTACCACGACCCCCGTGAAAACGTGGGCTAGAGGGCACCGATCATCGAGATGGGGACCCCTCAGATGGAAGGCGAGCACTAAAACAAGGGAAGGAGCACCTGCTAAAGCGCTAAATTTGATGCTGTGGCTATTACTGAAAAAACGTTTTTAAAGCCTCCTCTTGAAGGATAAAACTTCTTTGGTATTGCCAAATATAATCTCACAACAATCAAAACAGAAACAATCTCCTCACCCTAGAAAGTTCTGTTCCCCCTGCCAGCCTGGACTGGCTTCCGGCATTCTGCAGAATTTAAGTTGAATTCAACTGGGTGGTATCCCCACTGTCCGGGGTCACGCCCTGAGAGCTCGTGACCCCAGGAGACACTTCACCCATGATGCCGCCTACCTGGGCCTTTTTGTCTCTCCTTTCCTTCTACAGCTGCTCAGGCCGTTTGCTCTTCACCCCTCTCCTCCCCAACCCAAACAGCCCCCACCCGGTGTGGAGTCTGCCCACTTGGGCTGTTCCCAAAGCAAACTCCTTGATTTTTATTTATTTTTTGCTTACAGATTCCTCATCCAAGAACGCCCCCTGGTGGAAATCCTCGGCACAGCAAGGACAGGTGTTGGGGCGGGGCTGACGATGCTTGATGTGAAGCGAGGGCACCCCCAATTCAGGGCTGTGACCCCAAACTCACAGGCTCAGCATACTAGTATAAAAAGGGGTGAGACTCACGCAGACTGATTAACAGTTACACACACACACACACACTCTTCCAAAGAGTCAAGGCCAAGAACCTAAGGATAAGCACCGGGTCCACAGGGCCTGAGAGAGGGGTATGTGGGACCCCCCATGGGTCCGGGCCAGGGAAAGGACAAGGGTGTGAGGACGGGGCTGGGGCTGTGACTTCCAGGCCGGGCGCCTGCCTGTGTGGAACTGGCTGACCACCCAGCTCGGCCCACTCATGACCCAATCTCTGTGGAGACGCTGAGCCAAGCAGCTAATATGCACAGACACCCCAGTCCTCTCAGCTGAAAATTCCGGGGTGCCCTTGGGAGAGGAGAGCTGAGTCCCTGGCCCGCTGAAGCCCTGTGCACACACACCCACACTATAAACACGCCAAGGGCACAAGTCCTCCGCTTCCCGAACAGTATCTGCAGAGACCAAACTGGGATTTCAGGTACCGGTGCCCGGCTGAGAAGACCCCGGTGGTCTGGGGGCGGCAGCCTCCCGCACCTCTGTACGTCTGTACTTCCCGGCAGCCACACGCCACGGCCCACAGTCACTACCGTGTCACTGGCCCCGGTCACGGATATGGGGCGGCATGACACCTCCACATTCCTCAGCACGGATATTCCTGTAGGAACACATTAGATGGGACGGAACCC
Organism: Cryptotis parvus; assembly: GCA_021461705.1. Classification (NCBI taxonomy): domain Eukaryota; kingdom Metazoa; phylum Chordata; class Mammalia; order Eulipotyphla; family Soricidae; genus Cryptotis; species Cryptotis parvus. Next base: position 129,941 of record JAJIBD010005685.1, on the reverse strand, counting down.
TGAAGCTGAGTGAACTCAACGAAGACAATACACAGAAGGTTCAGGTTCAACTAGCAAGACAGCTCAGGCGACCCTAAGACAAGGACGTCCACAAGCCCATGGTGAGATTCAACAATGTTCGCTTTTTTTTTTTTTTTTGCTTTTTTTGGGTTACACCCGCGATGCTCAGGTGTTACTTCTGGCTCTGCGCTCAGGAATTACTCCTGGCGGTGCTTGGGGGACCATATGGGATGCAGGGGATTGAACCCGGGCTGGCTTGGGCCGGCCGCATGCAAGGCAAATGCCCTACCCGCTGGGCTACCGCTCCAGCCCCAATGTTCACATTTTTAAAAAGTTGACTTTTTAATCTTACGGATTGTAGCTGTTACCTAGTCAATTTCAACTCAGAATTCTATCAAAAGTTGTGGCTTTTGTCTACATTAAAGGAAACTCTCAGTACTTTAAGAAAACTAAAGGGTTATTTCTGGGCCGGAGGGATAGTACTACAGGGAGGGTGTTTGCCTTGCACGTGGCTGACCTGGGTTCGAGGCCCAGCATCCCATGTGGTCCCCTGAGCACTGCCAGGAGTAATTCCTGAGTGCAGAGCCAGGAGTAACCCCTGAGCATTGCCAACTACAGGCAGAACAAACCAGGGAATCATTTCCAACTCAGAATTAAAATACTGGAAACACTGAAAAAGGATCCTTCTCCTAAATTTGATCCTTTTACATCGACCGCCCTGACCTGATGTTTTCCTAATCACTTTCTACTGCTGAGCCAAGCACCAGAGAACTATTTTATGTGGAGAATTACTCCTGTCAGGGCCATATTATCTTATCTACCTCATAAAATAAAAAATTGTCTACTGAAAGTTAAAAAGAAAAAGAACTGACTGACCAAAATGCAAGAGAGAACAGATTTGAATGGTAAATCGAGCGTCTGATTCCTGTTCTCTGAAGACCTAAATGAGAGACTTGTGTTTAGTCGGGACACGTCAACCCAGACTGAAAGTGAGCAAGGCTCAGAGAACCAATCCAGAATCTACCCCAAGGAAACAGGGAGCGCGGGACCAAGAGCGAGAGCAAGTAGGTGGGACAAGGTTCAGAGTACAGGGACGGAGGCTAGGGCTAGGGCTAGGGCTATCCTAAGAGACAAAGTGGGGTATAATTACCCAAACCACCACATTTGCTGGAAAACGCCAAACTCTGGTTTGTCCAAGCTCAAATTCCCAAATCTGTCAGGAGAAACAGAGAGCAGAACTCCCAACAGGAAAAGAACTCCATGTCTTTCTTAAGCTACACAAGTGTATTTTCCCAGCATCTCCACAGACAGAGTAATGTGGTGAATTTTCTGGCAAGTGATTTGATTTTTAAGTTGCGGCTGTCCACAGTAGGGCTGATAAACATTTCTTGGTGCTCACTGTCCTAAAGTAAATCACCGCTGCATCCAGAAGGCCCCTCATCCGAAAGCGAGACCCTCACTTTACTGAAGTAATCAGACCCTGATATCCTGAGCCGAGAGGGTAGAAACTTTCCAGGTTTTGTGATGAGAAGTATCAACCGAGAAAACATATTTGTGTGTGTCTGGCCCTACAGAAGTATCACACACTCAAATCCAGATTCACCTCTCGTGCAAATAACATGTCAAATAAACTAGAACATTCCAGACATCAAGACCTCCCGTGAACAAGACTTAATAAGAGCTGGTCGGTAAAAGCAAACAAAAATATCCTTAATGTCAAATTTGACAATTCTCATCAGGAAAGTAGCCTAAGTCATTTTCCCTCCGAGCACCCACTCCTGTTTACCTGCTAAACCTAACTCTGGCGCCGCCCCTTTTTCTACCGTCTGACTTTCCGTAAAAAGCCTAACTAAGCATCAGAGGCATAACATAGGTAGAAACGGGCCGGGCTGAGCGGACGTGGCTTTCCCTGGCAGCCTGCTCTGAGGACCAGGACCCTGGAAGCTTCTATCCAGAGCTGCTGCGCTTTGCAGGAAGAGCTGCCGCGCTCTGCAGGAAGAGCTGCCCTGTTGCCAGCAGCCTATGAAGGCGAGTGCTTCTCCTGTTAGGAAAACAAGACAGAACAAACCAGGCCAGTGATAGGACAGTGGGTAAGGAGTTCTTTTTATTTTTGCTTTTTGGGTCACACCCAGCAATGCTCAGGGGTTATTCCTGGCTCTGCACTCAGGAATTACTCCTGGCGGTGCTCGGGGACCATATGCAGCCGGGATCGAACCCGGGCTGGCACAGGCTGGCCGTGTGCAAGGCAAATGCCCTACCCGCTGGGCTATCACTCCAGCCCAGGAATTCATTTTTTTTTTCCTACTAACAATTGCACTTTCCTGGGGGTGGTAAGCAGGGTTTGAGCCAGGGTTTACCTTGGTTCTGTGTTCACTCCTGGTGGTGCTCAGAGGACCAGGGCGGTGTCAAGGAGGGGCCAAGGTTGTCGCTGGCTACCATGAGCAAGGTGAGCCTTCGCTCCTGGACTCACTCTCTGGGCCCTGCCAAACTGCACTGCTCTCTACAGTGCTGCTGGGTCCTGCTGCGTGCAGGAATAAGCCTCTTATATTGAACTCGAAGGCAAGAATCAGAGTTCACCAGTCCTCGGCATGTGAGTGGCTGGAGGCTGATGGCTCCCGAGTCCTAATGCAGTTGGCACCTGGTGCCAAAGTTGGCACAGCCAGCGGCGGCTTCTGAAAGCAACGTTCTGTTATAAAGAAAGCCGATGTGCACTAACTGTGAGCAATGTATGTGCACCATCACTAACCTAAGCTCTCTGTAAGAGAACTACTCACCCGATTACAGGTGATGGGAAAAGTCTGGGGTTTATTTTTATTTTTTGGCTTTTGGGGTCCCACCCAGCGATGCTCAGGGTTTACTCCTGGCTCTGCACTCAGGAATTACTCCTGGCGGTGCTCGGGGTACCATATGGTATGCCGCATATTGAACCCAGGTCAGCCATGTGCAAGGCAAATGCTCTCCCTGCTGTGCTATGGCTCCAGTCTGGAAGTGTGGCTTTCTAATGATGTGTCTCGCATGTTAAAAAGTGCCGGGCACGCCAAACACAGAAATCCTATCTGTGCTGCAAACATACTCTACTAGTTCTTGCTTACACTATCCACTGAAGCGAAATGGCTTCAAAACAGGAAGGCAGGTTCTGGGATAACATCTTCAGTGTCGGCGGCTGGTCTTTTTTTTTTTTTTTTTTTTGCTTTTTGGGTCACACTCGGCGACGCTCTGGGGTTAGTCCTGGCTCTGCACTCAGGAGTTACTCCTGGCGGTGCTCAGGGGACCATATGGGATGCCGGGGACCAAACCCGGGCGGCACAGGCCGGCCGCATGCAAGGCAAACGCCCTACCCGCTGGGCTATCACTCCGGCCCCTGGTCTTTTTTTCTCAATAGTGGAATAAAACCACACAAGGACATTTTCCCAAGGACCTGCAGTGGTGCGCGGTGATCGGATGAGACAGAGAGGGAGATTAGTTTTCAACTGAAAAAGTGTTCTCACCTTCCCCAGCCTTCTTCCAAAGCTCAATGAGAACACGAACTCAGCTTTTGCCACTTCCAAAGCACTTCTCACGAAACCACCCTGGTCCCACCACAGTAGAAAACATAACTCAGCCCAAGTATCTGTGCACCAAACGCGTCTGTTCAGAATCAGAAACTCAAGCCTCAGAAACACAGAGGTTTTCTGTGTTAGATGTTTCAGCCTCCTCCTTTAGGTGGAGAAAGATTGAAAGCAGAAAGGCAGGATCTTTGCTGAAGTTGTTTCTTCTCGTAGAGATGCCACCCTTCCAACACAGGGACTAGTGGGCACGCCCAGCCAGGCCACGCCATGGGTCAGGGCCAGATCCAACGTCGTGCAAGAGAAACCCCAGCTCGCTGCTCTGCGGTAGCTGCTGGGGGACCCTGGGGAGCTGGGAAGAGTCTCTCTCTGCATGAGATCTCTGGCCAGATTCTTTTATAAGCAAACAGATTTTACTTGGAGGCTTTTAGGGAGGGAGGAGGGATCACGTTAGTTCTTTATTTTTAAGGAACAGCGAAGTGGAATTGGCTGGGACAGTGAGGGAGAAAGTTATTAGAAAAGAGACTCATGACTAGCTTTAGGACCGACAGCAATCTCAGAGTCTGGAGATGCTGTTAGCTCTCTACTGAATCACAGCTGAAGAACTCAAATTTGGGACTCAAATTAACTGAAAGGGGGGGAGAGGGAGAGGGGGAGAGTGTGGGGAGTGGAGTAGGAGGAGAAGGAGGGAGAGGGGAGAGAGAAGGAAGAAATGGGGGGAGAGAGAGAGGAAAGGAGGGGGAGAGAGAGAGAGAGGGAGAGGGAGAGGGAGTACACATACACACTTGTACCTTGAAGTAAGAACGCTGAGGTGACCTGGGCAATAAGCGATGCCCATTTGGATCTGACTGTAGAACCTGACTCCTGGCCAAGAACGCCCAACTCCTAATACCAAATGCACCTTTTGGTCAGACACAAATCATTACTGAAAGGCAGGACGTGAGGGGGAAAAAAAGCCACTCCAAGTTTCAGTAATTCAATAATTTATTCCTCTAAAAAAGTGTGTAAAAGTATATAGCTCTCATTCACAAGGTATATATGAATGACATTTAAAATGGAGGCCTTTCAGTATCGTCTTTACCAAAGTCTTTTAGTGTACTGCACCAGCGCTATACTGGAGTTGGTATTTTTCTTCACATATTTTTTGTATTCTTTCAAATCGCTTGCTATATATAAAAGAAGCTCACTGCAAAATGCTTGAAGGAAAAAAGAAAACAGAAAGAAATTCAGAACTTCCCAGAAATGTACAGCTTTTACATGTAAAAAAGGTTCTGAAAATATACATACGCGCATGCTGGACCTCCCACCCCGCCTCCCCTCTGCCCCTTTCTGAGTTCAAACCTTGGTTAGAGTTCTGATTTCTGCAGAATTTCCAAAATTAAAAATTAAAAAAAAATAAAATAACTTCTCACTCTGTAGCAAATCCAGGGCTTGTACATTTCAGATTAATTCCGTAAAAAACTCACAAGTAAAATAATGCATATTTAAGGGAAATATTATACAGACTTTTCACACAGAAGTACATAATAAGATTTTTTAAAATCTATTGCCATTCATTTATTTTTGCACAAAAACGTATAAATATGTCACCAGCTTTTAACTTAAAAACTTAAATAAAAGACACCAGATGAAAACTACCCTTTGCGTCTTTTTTTTTTTTTAATTTTTATGGGGTTTTTTATTTTTTGTGTTTTTTCTTTTTTTTTTTTTGCTTAGAATTGGGTTTCTAGGGAAGAAAAGCCCCTGCATTAAAAAACAGCCTGTTTTTTAAAAAAAATTCAAAATTCTGATGAATTCTGGGAAAAAAGCAACCCCAAAGTGGTAAAAGATTACAAATATCTCCTTTACAATTTGTTTTCTCACCAAGATAATTTTATACAAGTTTACAGTCTCCAACATCTTATGCTCTTCAAAAGGCCTTGAGAATTTTTCCTTTCTGATTAAGAAAAAATAGCACTGCAATATTTTTAAAGTCAATTTTACACTGTACACATTAGATACAAATGGTTTGATATATCAGATTTGTTTTTAACCTATACATTGCGAAAGACCCCCACCACGCGCCCTTCGGTTGGTGGGTCAGAGAACAAAATTATCATTTACAAGTTATTTCTCTGTTTTCACATTCCCACCACACAAGTTTTTCTTTTAATATAATGTTTTAAACGTTAGATTATTTCAAGAAAAATACTTTTACAAAATCATATCAATTATTACATTTTTCTTTTTTTTTCTTTTTTCTTTTTTTTAAACAACCAGGATCTGGAAGTCTCTTGGAAGAACTTTGAAAATTTGCATGATTCTCTCCACAGGGGACTGGGGCTCACCGCCTGAGCCTGGGAGCGCCCTGCCCTGCAGACTGGACGCCCGGCACAACAGGGTTTAGCAACGGAGTCTTGGCCACCGCCTGCCGGGACTGAAACAAGGAGTCCTACAACACTTGTTAGCCATTAATGCTTGAAAAAGGCATTTTTTTCCTTTGTTTTGAATTTTAAAAAGTTCCACAAGAAGGCTCAACTTCAAGTACTAATTGAATGGTTAAATTGTGATATTTACTTGAAATAATATTCCTATGGTCCAGAAAAAAATTCACGATAGTTGTAGCTGATTTGTTTTTCTGAGCAAACACTTTTGACAGTGATATGTACATGAGAGGCGAGACCTGGTTTCCGACAAGAATTCATTAGAAAATATATTTCCATGGTGACTGTATAAAACTGGCGAAGGTACCTGCCTCCACGGCGCTGGGCGAGCGTGACTTCCTTCTGCGTATAAAAATGGGATCCTTCGGGCTCACTGGCCACTCTGGGTAAGGAACATGGCGGAGTGTCTGCCCAGTTTATTGTGGACCCGGCCTAGAGCTGGGCGCCTGTGGGCAGCTCACTCGTGAGGCAGCGCCTCCCGCTTGGTTTTCACTCCTGCTCCAGGTTGGAGGACAGAGGTATGTAGTTAAGAGTCCTAAGGTGGATCTGAGCTGGGTTTCAGCTACTGTACCTGGTCCTTGCGAATTAAAAATATTAAAAGAAAGTCACAAAACTCAAAGGACAAAACAAGTTAAAAAATAAATAAACGAAATGAAGCAGCCTCCAGACCGTCTGCATGTACACACAGGATGAAGTAGACCAAAGCGCCGCGCCCGGCTGCTTGGGGAGCTCTCGCCAGACCGAGCGCCCTCATGACCTTGAGCTGGTTCTGAGTGTGGACAAGTCCCAGATTATGGAGTTCGGGACATCAAAGAATGAAGAGGATTTCATCCGAAGGGCTAATGCTCCTCGACCTGGAACAGAGACTGGACACAGACGCTTGTGCAAAAGGGGACTGTCTCTCCTGGTTCCCTCTTCAGAAACACCAACGCAAAAGCCCTTCCTGCGGCCCGGTGGTCGGGCAGCGCACACCGTAACACTGGCGGAGTCACTGCGGGTGGAAGTGTCCCTGGGAGGAGTGTCACCAGCCACTCTGAGGAACACTGCGGAAGCGGCGTGTGCCTGCTGGAAGCTCACAGTGCGGGCTGTGGAGAGTGGCCTCGGGAGCGGCTGTGGAGAGCCCGAGAGAACAAGTGCTTTTCCGGTTAAAGGATATTCATGATGGCATTGTACAACTGAGTGAGCACCACAAAGTGGACGGGAAGGCAGGAGGTACGGTCCTGGGTGGCCGGATTGCACGTGAGCCAGGAGAGCGCGTTGTACTGCTCCAGCACAAACCTGCCGAGAGAACACACACTTCAGGACCGCTAGGAAGAGGCCTAGTGGGCTCCTCACCCCAGGCGCGTCCCTACTTCTTTCTCTTAGCTCCCCACTTCATCAGAGCCGCACTGCTGAATAAACTGAGTGGCTACTGGCCACGTGGGAGCTGAGACATGCCCCAGGTGAATGTGAAAGCACAGGCACTGGACCCGCAAACTGGCACATTCAAATGCACGTGAAATAACACAGGTGTATCTTTATACTGGTCACTGCTGAAACAAAGTCAGTTTTGATGTGCCAAGTCAAAACTGACTGCTAAAATGAACTTGACTGATCCCTTCTTACAATTACAATGTGGCTATTAGGAACATCTGAGCTATACATGTGCCTCACGCCATCTCAACCGCCGGTGCTGCTCTAGAAGGCTTCGGAGGTCAAAATCACACCCATCACATTCTTGCTTAACTGCCATGTTCAAGTCATGAAAGAGTCAGAAGACATTAGAAAAGGCTGGTGCGAAGGGCACATGTGTCCTGCCGAGCAGGGCTCTGGGAGGGCTTCCCAACTGCGCGGTTCATCCTCGGTTTTGCTTACATAATCCGTGTCAAGAAGGGGAAAACACAGTGCTAGGGTGTTTGACTTGCACTTGGCTAACCTGAGTTCGATCCCCAGCATCCCATATGGTCCCCCAAGCACCGCCAGGAGTAATTCCTGAGTGCAGAGCCGGGAGGAACCCCTGAGCATTGCCGGGTGTGACCCCCGCAAAAAAAAAAAAAAAAAAAAAAAGATGGGGAAAACATTTCTAAAGCCGAGACGGGAAAATGCTGATGAAGCTGAGGGCTGAGCGTGCCAAGCCCCACCTGGTCCATTTTCATCAGCATGTGAAAAGTTCCTCGTGCTGTGTGGCGAGGAACATGCAGCACCACCAGCCCCCGACCCTCTCTGGCTCATCACACTGTGCCCCTCGGCACCAGTGACAGGCGGCAGCTCTTGCCCAAGAATAAAGGAAGACCACTGGCTCCTGCGTGGGCAGCATCCCCGGCTGACGGACTCACCGTAAAACATCAGATGTGGTTTTGGAGTCGAGAGGATGTGGAACCCGCTGAGAATTCCTGGCAGGGAGAAGTTCGTCCGTCTGTGCTACAGAAATGTGGTGATGCAGTGAGGCCTGGAGAGAGAAAGGGGCGGTGACCGTCCCACCCACAGGGCTGAGATGCTGGGCTCTCCGAGGTTACACGCTTTTACCTGGTAATCAATCACCCCACACTGCAGACCCGAAATCTGGAAAACCCGTAGTTCTGAAAATGCAACGCACTGAAAATGATTAGCTAAGGGCCTCGCGTGGTCTTTCCCCCAGGCCCCAGAGTCGGGCTGTGGCTGGCTGGGTCCTTCGGTACTCTCCCTGACGCACCCAGAACGCCATCATTAGTTCCAGAGATTCAATTAGGTTCAGCTTCTTTGGGATGGAGTGGTGGGGGGGGAGGGGCGGAAGCGCTTCACAGCTGCTGCCACACCCTTCTCCTTGCACCCCACCGAGGCACCATGATGGCTGACAGGGTTCGGCAGATACCTGCAGGCTCCGCCCAGCAGAAGGCGCTGCCGTAGCTTCACTTGCTTTATTAGAACCAAGAGTAAATAACTAGACACATAATCCAGCAATGTAAATGCTGATTTTTCCATTTTCAGGTTAATGAGCTGCCATGACCTAATATAATGGATTGAGGCTCTTTATGTTCCTGGAGCAAGCAGATGCCTTTGGGCTCTACTAGCATGAGGCAGGACATATGGAGATATTACTGGTGCCCGCTCTAGCAAATAGATGATGAACGGGAAGACAGTGACTCTAGCAGCTTCATGAAGTGGCTGGTAAGTGTCCCCAGCACCTGAAACCCATGGTTTACTGAAATATTCTGCTCCTATATCACTTAAAAATACAGGTATAATTTTTTTTTTTTTTTTTTGCTTTTTTGGGTCACACCCGGCGATGCTCAGGGGTTACCCTGGCTCTGCACTCAGGAATTACTCCTGGCGGTGCTCGGGCGACCATATGGGATGCCGGGATCAAGCCCGAGCTGGCACAGGCCGGCTGCGTGCAAGGCAAACGCCCTACCTGCTGGGCTATCGCCCGGCCCAATATAGGTATAATTTAAAAAATACCGTGGCCACAAATGGTCTCATCCTTGGCAAATGGGAAACCTCCCAACAGCCCCGAGTCCTTCGGCAGGACCCTGGTCACCACGGGCAACACAGCTGCTGCTCCTGGGGTCGCAGTGTCCTGGTCATCCCAAGTATTCATTTCAGACCTGGAATTTGGCCTTTCTTCCACTTCCATCATTTCTGGGTCTTTGGAATGTTAATATTTCAGAACCTGAGTCACAGCCACAGAGGAGAGGCACTCATACTTCTGAGCTGTCCTCTCTTCTGAGCCTCGTCCGTAGGGGAGTTCAAAGCAGCTTTCTGAGGGCGGAGCACACTCCCTGCGCGCTACCAGGCCAAGTCCCGGCACACATGACGGCCAGGCCAAGGACTACATCTTCGGGCCAGCACCGGCGGTGCAGGCTGCCACGCTTACTGCCCCGAGTGCCATCCCAGGACAGCTGGACACTTCACAGGGTGTGGAGGGAAGGGAGTGACTCTCAGGTTCACGATGAGATTTACAATAGCCAATTTCAAAATAAAGATCAAATCATTTCTCTGATTTAATAATACATTAAAGTCATTAAAACAGGAAAATGACTTCAGGGGTGGGAGGCGAAAGCACTGCGGGTAGTGTTTGCCTTGCACGTGCCAACCCGGCTTCCATCCCCGCATTCCATACCGTCCCTGTGCACTGCCAGGAGTTAATTCCCTGAGTGCAGAGCCAGGAGTTGACCGCTGGGTGTGGCCCAAAATCCAAAAGAGAGGTGGGGGGTGGGAGTGGGGGATAAAAAACCAATGGAAATCGCTTCAACTGCTCTCAGCCTCGGATCCGCGTGGAGCATTGGTGCATCCTGTAAACGCACCAGGGCGCTCCAAACTCCGCTGAGTCTGCCAAGGGTGAGCCTGACTCCCGTACAACAGGGGCTGGAGCTAATGCAGCCAGAGCAAACTACACATACAAGACCAAACTCACCTTCAGAAAGAGGGGACACTGGTTTTGAGCCTGAGGACAGGATGACCAGAACCACTGGGGAGATTCTCAGCTTTGGCAGTGGACACAAAATACCCCAGGGCCAAAGGTTGCTGCTTCAGCTCCTCAGGGGCTTCGCGAGAGAGGAGTCGCCGCCCTGGCTCTGAAAGACAAAGGCCCACAGCCTGGTCAGCACCCCCAGAGAGCCGTCACATCCACTCCTGCCGGCCCACCTTGCGCAGTGCACACCCTCAACGGCCTTCTCTGTGGGCTGCTCACACAGAGGGGCACCAGGGCTTCGCCACAGACAGTAGCATCTGATAGAAAACTACAGCACAGGCAGAAGCCATCAGCAACGCTAACATCGGCCCAGCACGAAGAGTGGATCTGCTCAGGTTTCTCTTCTGTGACTTATTCTCGGTCTTCTCAGCAAGTGGGGTCAGAGACTAGTGTGCCTGATCTTTGATGCCGCCCCGCACTCTGCTACATGACCCCACTGGCCCTGGAGCACCTTAACCCTGTCCTGCGGGTACAGGGAGCTCTCCCTGGAGGGGCCTCAAGGTCAACACATGCTTTGTCTTTGATTCTTTGATTAGGGGATGGTTGGGTGGCTGATGGGAACTCCCAAGTGGTGCTCAGGGAGCCGGGGCACGCTGGTGATATCTGACTGACCCAGCCAGCAGTCCAGTGCTAGGGCCTAACTAGGGCCGGTTTTAGGAGTTGAGAATGTCCTGTGCACGCACGCAATAGTCAGGAATCCACTTGTGTTCAAACAGTTTCTGTTTCAGGGGAAAAAAAAAAATCCCCAGCAGCCTCAACTTCAAGTTCTTACTGGTTCTCAGCTGGTTAAAAACTTACTGCAACCTTGAACGAATTCTTTCCCCCGCTATAATGTCTTCATTGGGTATCAAAGAATGTTTAATGGTTCAGAAAGAGGAAATGCTGCCTGTCTCTGAGGGGTCGGCGGGCGGGTCTGCACACGTAGAGGGCCGCCTGACCAGCGTCAGGTCAGCTGAAGGCTTCAGGCCTTCCGGTGCCAACAGAGGGCACAGCAGACCTGTTTCTCCTCAAACCAACGTGGCGCTTCAAGCACTCATTCTTTGTGAATGAATAAACAGGGTTCCAACAGCAGGCGCTGGGAGGTAGTTGTTATTTTTTCCATTTCACAGATAAGGTCCTAAGGCTGAGAAGGCAGGAGACGCTTGCCCCAAGCCACAGAGCTAGGAAGCTGGAATTCGGAACCCTACTGATCAGATGCCAGGGTGGGTAGTCCGAGTGCTTATGCTACCCGCTCGGAGAATTAACAACACTCCAAAAAGCAAAACTATCCACGTAAAATGTGTTTTTGGATCACAACAATCTCCAATGAGTCAATAAATTGTCATTTGTTGGCAAGCAATTGTGAAAGAAAGACACTGAATCTCTTCATTCCAGAAGGGGACAGGGTCGTGGCAGAGAGAGCAGCCTCCAGAGATGCTCTGTGCTGTCCCATCTGTCCTGCGATTCAGGTTTCACACCTCCCATCTCTTCACCCTTTCACAGACGCCCACCTGACAGAAACCTAAGGCCTCTGCGTGCATCCTTGAGAGCGAGAAGGTTGCTCACATGTGCTGATCTGAAGCATCAGACAGTTACTGGTCTGGGTCTTAACCTCTCCGCTTCAGGACTCGAGACAAACACGCCGCAGGCCCAGGATCTAGTCCTAGGGCTGGAGACATGCCCAGCTCCGGGGTCTGCACCGCCGGCCTGGAGCACTGCAGGGTGGCTCTGGGCACCCAGCACCACACCTCGGGCCCTAGCACTGGACTGCTGGCCGGGTTGGTCAAATATCACTGGAGTGCCCCCAGCTCCCTGAGCACCACTTGGGAGTTCCCATCAGCTACCCAACCACCCCTAAACCACACCCCCAAAACTCAACACAATACTGTTACAAGCACGAACCACCTAGCTTTAAAACAACTTCATACAAGTTATGCCAGAACCTTGAACTCCTCAACTTTAAAAATGAAACTAGCTAGACGCTCTGGCTTCTCTCTTTAGACTCTGGCACTGATCAGGCATTTTCTGCCAACTCGTCCAGTGTGGGGTTTCCATTCCTGCAGGCTGGCCTCGGGAAGGCGGGGACAGCAGGACAAGCAGCGTCAGGCACTCTCCAGAGGAAAGAAGGCAGCAATACGCTCTCCAGAAGACACTTTCTGTGCAAGGTAAGTGACAGCACGGATGAACTTGCATCCGAAAAGCTGCACCTTTGGCCAATGAATGAATGAATGAAATATAAATGAATGAATGAATAAACTAAGTAAATAAGTAAACAAATGACAGGGAGGTTGGTTGCAATAACCGAAATCAATTCTTTTGCTAAGAAAGACGATCACCGTGCGCCCCGCCATCCTTCCGACAGCGCATTTCTCAACAGAAATAATGATTCCCCTCTTTCAAGTTCCTGGGCTTATTTCAAATGAAGCAATTCCAGATTCCCTTTCCCACGTTTAGTTCTCTCTGACTGGGGAACAGCAGCTGAGCTGAAAGGTGCAGGTGGCCAGAGAGTGCTCCCGCTGGACAGGACCGTGACACAGGTGTCCCTGACACAGCCGCGCCCTTACCCGACTGTGCTGGAAGTGTGCGCCACACCGATCCCGGACGGAGAGCCCGGGAGGGGACCGGGACGAGTTGGGAGACGAGTGGAGGTTCCCGGTCATCAAGATGCCGATGTCATTGTCCATGTCGTCGGGAACGGAAGGTCAAACATGTCATCTGGGGAGCACAAAAGGTAAGACACTTCTATTTCCTCTTTTACAATCACTGTTTTCTCTTTTCTATTTCCTCTCCACCGAAATAACATTTTGTGGGCCTCTGATTGCTCTAGGTATATATTAACACCTTGAAAGTTAACCTGTGTGAACTGGACGCTAATTACTCGAATCAACTAATAACTGAATCTCGTACTCCTGCCAGTGATGTGGAAGGCCAGCCCCGGGACAAGTCGCCTTTACAAGATGCTTCTGGAAGCAGAGCGAGGAGCAAGGGAAGCGGGAGGGTCTCAGCTGAGCTCGGCGGAGCGAGTGTCAGGATTCTGAGTTAATCATAAGGTCCCTGTTACTCTGTAGGCTGCTGTGTGTCAGGACATGGCAGACTTGGGTGTGAAGATGTGGACAGTGAGGAAGTGAGAAACAGTGAGGAAACGAGAGCGTTACAGAGCTAGGCAGGCTGTTTCTGCAAGCTCTCATAACTCAAATGTGGTAGGAGACAACTGGAAACAGAAGGCAAGAAATGTTCATAGAGGGGCCAAAGGGGGCCAGAGCGACAGCACAGCGGGAGGTGTTTGCCTTGCACGCTGCCAACCCAGGTTCCATCCTGGCCATCCCATACGGTTTCCCGAGCACCGCCAGGAGTAATTCCTAAGTGCAGAGCCAGGAGTCAGTTCTGAGCATTGCCAGGTGTGGCCACCCTCCCCCACCCCCCCCCAAAATAATTAGAGAGGGGGCCAAAGAGACGGCCTGGAGGCTGAAGCCCAAGCCATGGCATGACCCCCGTGACCTCCAGCACAGCACGGTCCTCTGGGCACCATGAGGGGCGCCCCCCAGCTGCCAAGAAATGAAAATTTATTGAACGAGCGACACACCGATGTGAAGGGCCCCCAACCAGACATTATATTTTTGCCACTAATGGAAAAACAAATTAAATAGGGCAAAGTACACCTTCAAAACCAAAATGAACCTCAAATTCATTTCATCTTGGTTTGTGGTTTATCACTTATTTTACTGGGGAGAATCATGGCAGCCCCGTGGCTCCACCTGCCAGGCCTGCCTTGGTGAAAACGCTGGACTCTAACATTCAGGGCCTCACTCACCGTTGTTGGGGCTAAACCCATCTTCATTGGGATAGTTGGCTGGAGCCACCTGGATGGTAGAGGATGTCGGGAACACCAAGATGTGTGTGCAAGAAGCATCTTGAGGCGTGTTTAGCTGCGATGACTGCATGTTGAGTGCAGTGCTTCGCCAAACACAGAGCCCATGGTGACAGCGTCTGGGAGGGAGAAGCTCGTCAGTTCCTGCTGTGCAGGGTCAGGAGCTGGACACAGCCGCCGGGCGGTGCCACATTTAGGGTCGAGCCCCAGAGTTTATAAACACTCTACAAAGAAACGGGCTCAGAGCACACACTACCAGAATCCAAGGCTCGTTTCACATGGGTGATGCTGTGATAAAATGGGGCTTGGTCTGCCAAATACGCTTTAATTACTTATATGTTTCTAAAATTCAATTTCCCTCTTTTGACTGCTCAAGCTTTATAAAGTCCTCGTCTCCTAACTGAAAGAAGTGGTGCCATTCAACAGGTAACTGCCATTACTGACATTTACTGGGCGCTGCTGCATGCTAGATTCTGTGCCGAATTCTTCATTTCTGTCACCTCAAGGAGGTATTATCCCCATTTGGCGACAAGGACAGAAGCACAAGGAAGTCCCCTAATTTCCCAAGTGGCGCAAACAACCATTTTCTAAGATCTAACAAGCCAATCCAGGACTTTCAGCTCTCACTGACTTTCACAAGGAAAGACAACGGGCAGGGTCTCCCCGCTGGTTAAAGAAACACTGGGACAGTGAAAATATGTTTGAAAGTGTAAAACCTAGTTAGAAAACGATGAAATAGTTTTGTTGGTAATTTTAAAATCCTGCAGCCTGTGCTGGGGATGTAGCTTAGCAATAGAGCAGTGGCCTTAAATATGCGGGGCCTGGACACACACGCACATTCTCCTCCCGCCTCTCTCCCTCTCTTTCCTCTCTCTCTCTGTCTCTTCTGGTACTCTACATATTATCAATTACAAAGGTGTTGCAGATGTGGCTGCGGAGCCCGGCTGCGTCGGCAGGTGGCAGACAGGAGGCAGGCTTGTCTACACCCAGGGCTCTGCCCCGAGGGCCCTGGACGGTTGATGGCCTGACATAGAAAGAGACTGGGCCCCTGGGATGAACCCAGAGCCACGGCAGAGCCTGGCAAGCTATCCGTGTATTCAATATGCCCAAAACAGTAACAATAATTGGACCTCATTCCCAACGAATGGAGACGTTACTGCGCGCCGCTTGAGTAAATCGATGAAACACGGGAAGACAAGTGATACAAGTGGGGCCAGGTGCTATGTTAAACACACACACACACACACACACACACACACTTTGTATCTTTATTCTGGCTCTCCACATACTATCACATCTGCTGTGGGTCAGGTGCTATGTTAAATGTGTTAAATGTTTCATTCCTGAGTGCCTCACCAGACAGCCACTTGGAGATACCGTCAACTACATCTTCAAAGGGTATTCCAGCAAGTTGGCGCTGCGGTCCGGTCTAATTGTCACTGAGAGAGTGATCTGCACACGCTAAACCCAAACTGGGTGCAGCCAGCAGTAACTAGCCATCATGATCACACCAGAATCAAAATCTCTCCCCAAGCTATAGTCAATGAATGTATTATTTTTAAAAGTCACAAACCAAGCCCCTTGGAAGAAACCGTGTATTTCCAGTTCTGAGCCTTGAGTACGAGTTCTCTTATAAATAGGAAATAATAGATATACTTGATAACACGTGCACCTAAGTCTGAGTGGGCTGACCTGATACGACCCCATAAGCAGAACCGGCAAGCGGAGACCCACCTGGCATCACTACGAAGGACCCCTGGGGCTCCATGGCGACCAGGCAGGCACTGAGGATGGCAGGCGAGTCGGCAGCAGAGATCCCACACATCCGCACACGTCCTTGAGCCGCTTGCTGACTGTCTGTAGCGAACATTCTCCCAGGAGGATACTCCAATCTGAAATCAAATCCCGCGGTCACACGGAGTCTCAGTGGCCTTTAGGGTCCTAGCGATGTGGAGCTCGTGAGACTGAGCCTACAGGGGCGTGGCTGCACATGGGCTCTCTTCTTGCTAAGCCAACGCCCTTGAGCTCCGTGAGAGGGCAATAAAGGTGTACTCCAGGCGGAGGCCATGTCTGAAGTGCCGGCACACACCCAGCACGTTCAGATACTTTGCACTGCTGCTATCGGGTCCTCGCTCCTCTCTCTCGCTCCCTCCCCACGCCCGCTTCCCCCCAACGCCTCTTTCTGCATTTTTTCTTCGGATGAGCATGGCTGGAAGTTGGAGGCAAACTTTAGCCCGATTTACAACTGTCGGCCGGATATTTCCACGACATGGCAGCAGCAGACTCAAGGAGGCCCTTTCTCCTTAAGCACGATCGGGAGCTGAGAACAGTGAGGAGGTGACTGACGTGACGCCGTACTAACTGGTCACGGGAAGAAGTAGCCCGGAAGACAGAGCTCAACTGAAGCCACACCTGTTTTCAGGTGTGAGTCCTGATTCCTGTTTTCAGGTGTGAGCCCTGGATTCTGGTCGTGGCTCCCAAGTAAACAAGCAAGCTGGCACAAATGTCTGATGTTTTCAAAACCACAATGTCTCTGAAACACCTGCTGGGGTCCAGCTCGCCTAAGATTGCAGAGTGCCCGGCCCCAGACACCTGACGCGGCAGAGCCCGGCGGTCCTGTCCCAGCACCAGCACTACGCGGCTGCCTCACAGCCACTGTTTGCTTCAAATAAGCTATTCTGTTAACACAGGAGTAGTTTCACGCCCCTGACTAGCCACAAACTGGAAGCGACTATAGCTAAAAGCGGCCAGAACCGAAAATATAATCCAGAAAGCTACAGACAAGTCAAACAGCTCTCCACTCTGTTTAAAAAAACAAGTCGGAAGGAAAAGCTAAGGCCGTGTAGTTTAGTGGATACAGAAGAGAAATCCACAGAGCTGACATGAGATCTGGGGACTCCTGTCAGAGACTGTAGCACAGAAACAGTGTGGTACACAGCAGATACTCTCAGATGGAACCGTAGATTCACAAACAAATCCCCTGCACAATAGCACTTCTCTCTGGTTTTACAGCTTGAGGGAAACTTTCTTCCCCTCTTTCATCAGTTCCTCTACCCACACTTACAAACATTCCTCTCTTCGAAAGATTAGAGTATGCCCCCTTTTTGATATTATACGACAGACGGTGATGACCTCCATCATTTTCCAAATCTCCAAGTGACAGCCCCACTGGAGCAACCTTTCAACCCCGATCCTTCCAATTCTGCTATAATTCGTCCCAAGGGTTAAAAGTGGCTCAGCTAATTCCAGTATGGAACAGAGCCACCGCCACATGCTCAGCGACCGGCCGTGGACGCTCACAGCCATGGCCATCTACTCAGGCACTGGTCATGGGGGGGCTTTCATGCCATCAGCACAGAACCCAAGAGCCATATAATAGAGACCAGCCAGACGTCAAGCTGAAAACACCGCCCGGCCTTTCCAAAGGAAACCTGTTGATTCTGCTCGAATGTACTTGCCTACACAAGACCAACAAACTACTTTCTGACATTTGCCTTGTCTTTTGCACACACCTTAGAATTTTTTTTCATCTATTCACGTATACTGAACGCTTAATAAATGTGTCACTAATAAGGTTTAAAAATATAGGGTTCTAGAGGAAAGTACAGCTGGCAGGGCACTTGTCTTACATGCTGCTGACCCAGGTTTGATCCCCAGGATTCCATATGGTCCCAAGCCCCACCAGGAGTGATTCCTAAGAGCAGAGCCAGGAATAAGCCCAGAGCACTGCTGGGTGTTCCCCTCACATCCCTCCCCCAACAAAACAAAAACGAAACAAAAAAACAACACAAAGGAAACTAGACTATATGTTCGCCTGAACCCCATAAAGTGAGCATGCGGGGGCCCGGCTCTCCGTGCTCAGCAACGCAGCTGCCGAGAGCTGTCACTGCGACTGTCACTGTTGTGTGACTATCACATATAGACAAGGGATGTAGGTAGGCGGGGATGTACGAAGGAAGTCAACTGAAGTGATTCTTCTCTCAACTTTCCTGAGTGAAGAATGCCAGGCGGTGGCACTGTGAGTAAACTGCTCTCGGTTACACCTGCTGGGGATCTGTACATCAGGGAATATCTTGCTACTGTGCCACCATAAAAATAACAAATATGAAAATTAATCACCAGCACCACTCTAAATAAATGAAGAAATCTACAGTTTATATTGTTTATGTCTTCTATCATTCATAATCATAAAACTTTCATATAAAATATTCTTCTTCTTCATGGGCAGGAGGAAGTGGGGAACAGGGGGCTGGGATGGGTGCTAGAACAGCTTATGTCTAAAACAATTATCAACACCTTTGTAAACCACAGTTCTTTAATAAAATTAAATAAACATTTCTACTAACTCACTATATAAATACTAGAAGCTTAACTTTACTGAGTACCAATTTTATTTCTAGGCAGACTGCTCTTCGATGTATCCAAGGGGTCTGAGATGACTCCAGGCAACACTCAGTCTTGCTGTGAGACCCTTTATTTAGGTGCTTAATCCCAGTGGTCAGTGCTCAGGGGTCACGTGGGATATACCTGGTAATGCTTGGGGGCTACGCTGTGCAAAGGGTCAAACTCAGGGCCTTAAGCTCAAGGCAAACACTCTGAACCACGCCCCAGACCCAGTATCTAGATTTGACTGGGTCAACGGCTTTGGTTCCAGTAAGAAGTTTAAAACCCTGACTGCTCCCATACGTTGACACTCTCTTTTCTACAACCTTCTATTTTTCTCATTCACTCAGGCCTTTTCCTTGTCCCACGAAGCAGTATGTCAAATTTCAAATGTGCCTCACCTTTAAGCTCCCGTGACCGAGACGTCCCAGTCGCCCAATCACAACTCTCCAGGGTAGCGATGTCATCTGAACAATCCCTATGCACCACTCCCATAGCTTCTGCAGTCCAATCTTACGTGCAGATACTTTACTCCTCCGTGATCTGAAAAAAAAAAGTGGGGAAGGAGTACCCAAGCGAATCAGTTATCATTTACGAAGACAAAACCAAAAATACTGCAAAGAATCCACCCACCCACAAAGCACCCACTGCAAGCTAGCACCGGTCCTCCTCCGAGGGTGAGCAGAGGTGAGCACTGGATTGGAGTGATGAGAGTTCATCGGGAGGCGCTTATCCTGCACACAGCTGAGCCAGGGGCACTGGATAGCCCACTCCCCATAAGGTTCCCGGAACCTCAAGGATTCGAGCACAGAGTCAGGAGTTAAGCCCTGAGCAATTCTGGGTGTGGTTCAAAATTCAAAATAGAAGAGAAGAGAAGAGAAGAGAAGAGAAGAGAAGAGAAGAGAAGAGAAGAGAAGAGAAGAGAAGAGAGAGAAGAGAAGAGAAGAGAAGAGAAGAGAAGAGAAGAGAAGAGAAGAGAAGAGAAGAGAAGAGAAGAGAAGAGAAGAGAAGAGAAGAGAAGAGAAGAGAAGAGAAGAGAAGAGAAGAGAAGAGAAGCGGAAGCGTAAGAGAAGAGAAGAGAAGAGAAGAGAAGAGAAGAGAAGAGAAGAGAAGAGAAGAGAAGAGAAGTCAAGATCCGCTCATATTACTCTAACGCACGGCTCCTCACCTGTTCGGTAGAGCAATGTTTACAATACAGGTCTCCAGTAACTCCCCACGGAGATCTGTGCAGGAGGCCAGGAGCCAGCGCTGGTCGTGAGAGAGACAATAGCCCACGAAGAGCACGTTGTATTTCTGGCTCGCTTCCCCAAACGCCTCTCCCAGCTCTGTCTGCTTGTCTTTGATCGGGCCAATATAAAAGGAGGGGGAGTAAAAGCTGGATTGGGCTGGGTCGCTGCAATCAAAATCAAAATCAATTTATTAACACAAATTTACTCAACTTTTAACAACAAAATTCAGAATACCACTGAGTGAAACCAAGAAGGAAAACACTAGTAACTGTGTGTGCAGACACATGCTGCCACACAGGAAAGGATGGTCCTAACGATATAGACAAGGGCTTCTCGTCCAACTAGTGTTTCCTTATTGAAAGAAATCACTATTTTAGAAAGTAAACTGGTCCAACTGCTTTACAGAAGTGGAAACTAAAACCACACTAAGATATCACTTAATCACTTACACAAGTGTGTGGGGTAAGAGATGGAAACCAAACGTTGGTAAGAACATGAAGCAACTACAATGCTCATAAACTGCTGATACAGATCCTCTAGGGAAATTATTTACTGCTATCTACTCAAGCTGAGTATATCCAATGACACAGCGAAATATGCGTGTGTGTCTATCTCTTCACTGAAAGGCAGATAAAACAATGTTCACGCTATTAATCAAAACAGTCCCAGACACGAGTCTAAATCCCCATCAACAATAAACGGGTGATAAAATCTAATGTGGCCATACAAGGTGAACAGTAAACAGGAAGGAGAATGAAAAAATCGACGACCATAAGCAACAAAATGGATGAACTTCAACACTGTGTGAAAGAACAAAGGGAAAATCATGTTATATAACTCTACTGACACGGAGAGTCAGAAACAGATGAGACTGTTCTTCTAGACGTCACAGTACCTAGCAGTAGAGTGGCTAGAGGTAAGGAAGGTTTCTGGACACTTGTCATGTGCTATTTTTACTTGAAAAACCATCAAAGTATACAATCATCCACATGTTCATGACGGGACTTTTTGGTAAGAATATTATATCTCATGTGGTCATTAATTTAATAAATAAAAACATAGCTATTATCTAAAGACAAATATTTTAGATAAACTGTGACAAAATTAACTGTCATTGTCTTTGCTCAAAGTTATTAAGCACAGGGGCCGGAGCGATACCCCAGCGGGTAGGGCGTTTGCCTTACACGCTGCCAGCCTGTGCCGGCCTGGGTTCTATCCCCGGCATCCCATATGGTCCCCCGACGAGCACCGCCAGGAGTAATTCCTGAGTGCAGAGCCAGGAGTAGCTCCTGAGTATTGCCGGGTGTGACCCAAAAAAAGCAAAAAAAAAAAAAAAAAAAAAAAAAAGTTATTAAGCACATTTCAACAGATAATTGTAAGGGTCCGGTATCTCATATAAAGGGCCAGAGAGGGGCTTTCGTTTCTTCTGTCTGTCACACAGCCTTCCTCTACAGAGCCCCAGTCCCTCGCACCCTGCTGTCCATACAGACGACAGGCTGTCCAGTGGGTTTACTGACAGTCCAGTGGTTGGTTCCTGGACTATAAAGAATAAGAAATTACAATAACAAAATTGCAGAATTTTAAAGGTAAAAAAAAAAACTTGGGAAAGGATTTAATCAAATTTTTTTAGGAACACAGAGCACAGGCCAAGAGGTATGAAATGACTTGATCAAACTTTCCCAGTTGTTCTCTGAGGTATGATTTATAAAAGAGATGAAAATATTGCATACACACACAACAAAAAACATACACACTTGTGTACATGGCAACAATGCAAGAGTGAAAAAGGGGAAATAACTCAAATGTCCATCCACTATGAACTGATAAAATGATTTGCTCTAAAATATAAAGAAGAAAACAGCAAAGTTGAACGCTCCTAAGTGAAAAACAATAAGGATGTCATGTTATCTCAGGCCTAAGCTGTCGTTCTTGCTCTATACCAAAAAGACAGGCAAGGCTCTGCTTGGTGTTCCTGGGAACCTTTGCTTTGCTTTATTTGGAGATTTGGGCCACACCTGGCTCTCCTGGCAGAGTCCAAAGGCCCCACCTGAGGTCCCGGGCCGAACCAGGGTTGTCACGTGAGGAAAACGCCTTCACCCTACTCTCTCCCGTCAGGCCAGTCTCACACCTCCGAGGAGACTTTGTTTTTGCCTTGAAGGAAAAGGTACTGTGGTATGCTCCTTTTAATGAAAGCATGAGAGAACTCTGCGACACCTGACATACGCGGCCGGAGGCAATCAACCTCACAATTCTGGTGCACAAACTCGCCTCCTTGCAGGGCCAAGTAGGCCTCCTGCAAGCTCCTCCTGTGCTATCACCTACCTCTGGGTTCTTGAGGGTCATCTCTATGCTGGCAGCAGGCCCAAACCCTGTGAGAGACTTGATGTGGATCTGGGTGGGCAGAGGGCGCCGGCACTGGCAGTACACGGAGAACGCCATGGACTTCAAGTACTGGATGTAGAAAACTTGCTCCTCCTTCACTGTCTGCAGCATGTACTGGCAAGGCACAATCTACGACACAAATACAACGACAGCAACGCCTGAGGTTGGCAGGCTGGCAGAGAGAGGCGGAAAGGAACGGGCAGGGGTGTGTCACCTCAGGTGACCTCAGTTTTAAAGTACGTAAGTAGCATAAACTGATTCCGTCTTTAACTCCATCCAGTGACACATAATCTAGACTCCAAAGGTATCAGCAACTTAAGCAGAGGCGGTTTCTTGTGGGTCAGGCTTAGAAAGAGTCATGTAGAAATGACGGTTCCCATTTAAGGATGCATTTCCTACTGCTGCCATGGTTGCCAAATTAAAACACTTGCATTTAAACTTATTCCTCATTTTTAAATGTGTCCATATAATATGCAAGACATCTCTGCAACAGTCTAATTATTCCCGCACAAACTTCAAAACAATGATAGCCATCAACAACTTAGGTAACTTTGATTTCAACCTTTTAAATAAGATGGCATTATGTAAGTGATAAAACAAAACCTAAATACCCATGGCATCATTTTCCCCAATGAAATAACTAAGTGTCTTGATGTTCGGACACCAGACAGTTGGCTGGTGTACAGCAAAAAATGGGCCTGTTCATAAATAGGTATGATCTGAGGAAAGAAATTTGGGAACTTTTATCAATACGTGATTACCTACAAATCATAAAACCTAAAATGGGGAAAACTAGAGATATATTAAATATCTAAAAGCATAGTAATGGAATATGCACTAATATGGAGAACAGGCATTTAAACTTGGCCTGTAACAATTTTAACATTTAAAAGTATATAAATAATATAAACAAAAGGACTATGATTTAAAACTATGATCTCAACTATGTAAGTAGGGAAAAAAGCAAGAACTATACCACAGTGTTAGTAATGATGATTAAGTCAGAAGCATAGAATCACACTTATTTGTGCTTCAAAATAATTTTCTTATCCTTCTAATTAAAAAAAAATGAACTTGTGGGGCCGGAGTGATAGGACAGCGGGAGGGCATTTGCCTTGCATGTGGCCAACCGAGGTTCCCTCCCCGGCATCCGATATGGTCCCCGAAAGCACCGCCAGGAATAACTCATGAGTGCAGAGCCAGGAGTAACCCCTGAGCATTGTCGGGATGACTTGAAAAGCCAAATAATAATAATGATGAATGAAGCTGCATTTACCTTTAAAACAGTCACCCAGAAAGTAAACATAAGCTTTCAGATAGTCACCTGGAGAATGAAAGAATTTCTCATGTGTTCGGGCAAATTATCCAGCATCTCTGTGTAGCAGCGCATCAGGCTCAAGAGCCAAAAGTTTCCCGAAGTGGAGTCTTCCTCCGCGGTGTAGGTGAACGGGTCCACCATGTAGATGACGACAGCGGGAGGGTAGGCGTGGCTGTCTGCGGAGTCGGGCTCCGTGGGGATACGATCCGCCTCCTGTCGGTCACACTGCGGAGAGAGTCATTTACTGCGCCGGATGAAAGAAACACAAATGCACTTGAACCCAGACATACGGACTCCCTGAATATCGACTATGGGTTAGGTGCAACACTGGCATGTAGCCTGTGACCAAAGCAGAGGGGATCCACGCGGATAAACCAAAACCAGGGGGAAAATGAATATACCCTCCTTGGAATTGTAAGGTCCTTTTCCTATTTCTCTTTCTTGTCCTGTATTTCCAAGGAAGTTTTTAATACTATTCATATTATCCATATTCATTAATGCATAAAACACTAAATTATGCTAGCAAATTTAATACAAATTTAGGCCAGAGCGACAGCACAGCGGGGAGGGTGTTTGCCTTGCACGCGCCGACCCAGGTTCGATCCCCTGGCATCCCATAGGGTCCCACAAGCATGCCAGGAGTAATTCCTGAGTGCAGAGCCAGGAGTAGCCCGAGTGTCGCCAGTGTCCACCCCCCAAAAAAATTAATTTAATGTGAATTTAGGCTTGTAAGTCAGGTTATAGAGAGAAGCCTTAAACGCCTTTCCGCTGAGTTTAGAGCGACAGCTGCTCCCTTCTCCTGCGAGAAGAGAGACAGGCTTCCGGACTGAGAGCCCAGAGAAGCTGACCAAGCGCAGGTCAGCTGTCCAAGCTGAAGCCCCCTACCTTCCTGTCCATCCTGGGAGGGCTGCGAGGAGCTCTGCCCGGCTCAGTGTCCGCGCCACAGCCCACGGGCCCTTATGCTCTCTGCAGAGCCGGCCCCAGTGCTGGGGTTCTGTCCACCAACACTGGCGGTGAAGCCTGCAGAAGAGGTCGCGCTGATCTGGCTCATCCCGGGGCAGACGCAGACGCACGAGCCGGACGGCACAGAGGAACCAGAGGAGGAGCTGCTGGCGGCGGGTTTGCAGAGCTCCCGTTGGAGGTGGGGTTGAATGCGCTGCCAGCGGAGGCTGTGGCTGGTCCTGAAGCTGGAGCTAAAGGACCGGCGCTCCCGGGCGCCACGAGCTAGCGGGCTGCTGGTGGGCTCTGGTATTTAGGTGGGGTCAGCAGGGTGCTGTCGAGCTGCAGAGTGGCCAGGTAAGGTGCTAGAAAGAGACAGGCCAAGAGCTGGCTTCAGTGACACTGTGCAGGGTCAGGCTGCAGCACCGAGAACCATCCCTGTTTAAGAAACTCAATTTGCAGCTGTAATGCTCTGACATGACACCGAAAAACGCTACCTCCACACCTGGACGTTTGCTTACACATTCTGCAAGTGTGGGAGCGAACGGGTCACCTACACACATTCTGCATGGGGGCCTTCTTTGAAAAGCGAGAGAGATTAATCATTTGTAACATGTTCCTTTCAGACCAACGGAATGTGTCTCCACTAAAAACCCAGGGGCCGGGCATTTCACAGCCCGGAGAGCGCATCACGCTTCTACACACACACACAGGTGTGATAAGCGTCTACAGTTCCCTGCGATCTGGGCTAAAAATGAAGGCTGTTATGCCAAAGTTCTCAAAACGTGGAGTAAACAAGTTATGGCTTCACGGGAAAGCTGAAATGATTTTGAAAGGACGTATGCACACGTAGAAACCAACAGGCCACTATCTATCTAGAGTGCAAGAGTCAGGCCTACAGTAACAGAGCAACGGAGAGCTACGGTGATCAGAGCCCAAAGCAGCGACACTCCCCACAGCTGGTGGCCAGGCCCAGCGTCTGCTGTTTTAACCCCCAGGTTCTACGCTGTGGGGAGGCGCGTCCGGCTTACCTAGGTGATGGCGGCAGACTTGCGCATAAAGCTTGAGTCTGGACTGATTGTCGTTCTCCTCGCTGCTCCACGGCCGGCTGAGCCACTCGCCCACGAGCTCCCCGCCAGCTGCTGGGCCACCGTCTTCCCCACGCCGCATGATGCCGTCCCGCAGCACTCTGCAGATGGGCTTGTGCTGCCCCAGCCTACACATCTGACGGCACGAGACACAGTTACAACGGAACGTGCCGGGCTCCAGCGCAGCTTGTGCTTGCCTTGACGTGGGTAAGGCAGCGCCCGGCAGCTCTGGGGACGCAGACTCCGGGCCACAGTCCCCAGGCTGCATGGCTTAGTGCTCCTTCCCAGTGGGCCAAGGCTGAAACTGAGGCGCTTGCACACTGCAAAACATGCACCCCTGACCCATGGGCTAACTCCCTGTCCCAATGGGGCGATTCGTGTATGTGTGTGTGTGTAAACAAACAGTTTCAGTATCGGTGACTGCAGTGTCTCAGCACAATAGGGAGTATTGCATACAATCAACACGTTTGTTCCTGGGACGGGTGACTACAGGGGAACTGCCTTTTGAGAAAGAGCCACATCACGAGGGGCGGAAGGAATCGACCCTCTCCAAGCCCGAGGCCAAGGGCAGCAGCCCCTCTCTAACTAGCCTGGGTCCAGTCCTCTGGGAAAGGGCTTATACTTCCCTCCTGCACAGCTCCGTGGCCAGCAGCTCCCAGTGCTGAGGGAGCTTCTTTACATCCATATGGATCTACTTGGCTGCTTTAGCGTCACCACAGGCAGCCGAAGAAACACTGCCAGCTGCCCTTTCTGGTAACTGGAGCGCACCCTGCCTCTGCTGGCTCTAGGAAAGTCACAGGAGCTGCTCAAGAAAGTCGTGTCTTCCAACGGCCGCAGAAGGAAAGACTGCTGAGCACTGCCTGATCGCTAATGGTCGGATGAAGAATTAACCAACTAGAGCTGACAGAGACGTGTGTCCACCAAAGCCTTGTAAGTAATCTCACTCATAATGTTTTCCCATAAGATAACATTAAACTTTTATGGGCCATCTGTTACGGATCCAGACACTTGGAGATCACCGACAGCAGCGGCCACTGAAGCAGGGGCTATGCTGGTCACTTTCAAAAGTAAATATTTACAATGAGATTCTAGGAAACCAAACAGGTGACCATGGCCGAGAACCGACAGAATGATCTATGAAACGGGGCCATTTCATGATGAGCACCAGACTGGCAAACGGAAGCTCGGCTAGCCCGGAAGAACAACCCCGGCAACAGGCTTCGCTGGCAGGTGGCGCCACCGCGCAGCCTCAGGCAGCGCTAGGCAGAGGGAACCGTCCATCCTCTTAAGTACCGAGACTCGTGCAGTGGCTCTGTTCCAGGGAATAACGGCTTCAGGGTTTCTTAGGTACGTTTGCTGGGTTCAGGTAATGCCGATGTAAAATCTTTATACATCCATGAAATAGGCATTGCCTGGAAATGACTGCACCCAGGAGTTTCCCTCAGTAGTTTAACCACTCGCTGGTTTTCATTTTTGTTTTGGGGCCACACTCAGCTATGCTCAGGGCTTACTCTTGGCACTCAGGGATCAGGAGACTATTTGGGTGCCAGGGACTGAACCCGAGCCTGCCACGTGCAAAGAGCCACGTGAAAGAAATTTGACACTCTTCAAAAAGCAAGCATGAATCTAATATTCAAGGGGAATATAAACTTACACCCCAAATATAAAAAATTACTTTTTACTGATGATGGTATTAACCAAAATCTTAGTACTAAGGTGCATGTAGTATTAAGTAAAACAATGTGATTCTGTAAACTAACCTTTCAGAAGATTTTTAAGGTACATGTTTAAGGACTTTCCCTGTCCCCACCTTTGCCCCACAATGCCTGGAGTACTTTGTACGCTAAAGCTCATTTCTGAAGAGTCTATTTTCCCTTAGTGAGAAGTATTTTTATTCGTCACTATTAATATTTTTTATTATTTTTATTTTGCTTGTGGACCACAGCTGCAGTGCTGAAGATCAAACCAGGGAAACTATTTTTAAATGTAAGTCATGATGGGGAAAGGAGCTGACAGAATTTTAAGGCACGTGTTAAGATCGGTAGAGAAAAGTGCTCCAGTAAAAACAGAGAACCAAAAGGGGAATGCGACTTCCTGTCAGTAAAATTTGCCATTGAACTTGCTTCTTCATTCTCTACCTAGCTGCAAGTTTTCTTAAAGAGCTACTCTGAAGAGAGTTGAGTCGATGCAATCCAGCCAATAACCACAAGCTGACAACATGCCCAAAATACACACACATACAGCAAACCTCCTGGGCTCTGTCTCACCTCATAAACAGCGCTCAAGTCCCTGAAGAAAGTTTTGGCTCCTTCGAGCAAGGCCTCATTTTCTGGACACACCACGATATAGGCGACGTCACGGTGGCCCCCGTGACCGGGTCCAACAGCAGCCGCCTCCCAGAACGGCAAGGAGAAGGGAGAGATGGTGAGGAAGTCCTTGTCATAGCCCACCAGCAGGGTAGGGATGGGCAGCGGCTCTGGAGATTCTTCTGAACCTGCAACAACACTGCGCTTTTAGACTGGGCCTCGGGGACCCGCCTTCCACGGCCGTGCAGAAGTCCCTGCTGCGCGACTCCTGATGCCGGCTGGGGTCCCGGGGCAGGCCGACAGCGATGCTCTGAAAGCATTCCTCAACTCCTCCACTGAAACAGCCCCGATGAACACCCTGATTTAAACGAGACAGAGCATGCAGGTAACGACTCGGGCAGTGGAGTGGGCAGACCAGACACGGCCAGTGAAAGACCATTGCCCGGAGAGCAGAGGCAGGATAACCCGACTCTGAGGCAGCCGAGAGAACTAGCTCAGGAGTGCACCCAGAGGACCACAATGAATATTCTACTTCGGGATCTTCTCGGGGGCTCTGGTCATGCCACTGGAGCTTAGAAAACTTCCAAGAAGCTTGAGGAGACAGGACAGTGTAACAGCACGGAGAGAGAAGAGGCCACAGCGACAGAGCCAGAGGGGCATGCCAGTGACGCAGGGCTGTACCGTAGGGTGCCCCGGCCTGCCATTTTGTGGAACTGCTGCCAGGTGAGCGGTCCCTGCACATGCTGGATGTTCTCCCAGGTCCTGCCCGTGCGCTTCTTTTGGATGGCGTCTTGGAGGAAGGGCTGCAGGGACAAGAGCATGCGGACCACGTCCTGAGAGGAGAGCACGCTGATGTCCAGCACTGCAACAGAGCAGGAGAAGCACGTCAGGGGCCGCGCCTCCGCCCAGCACGCCCGGGGCCCAGCCAGAGCCCAGGACCAACAGTGGGGCATGTGCCCTCTGCCCATGCGCCCGGGCCCCAGCCAGAGCCCAGGACAAAGAGGTCCAGGTTGAAGGAACCAATTTTTAGTTGATGCTAAAATACCTGACTTAAGAGGAAAGATCTAAATTGCGTTAACTCTTTTGCTTCCCAAAATGGATGACAAGGCTTTCGCATGTGTGCGTGCGTGGTGTGTGTGTGTGTGTGTGTGTGTGTGTGTTTGAATGATCCAGGGAGTGGGAGGGGGGCAACTTTGGGGGGGTGCTTTCTATTCGTCTGCCGTAAATAGACTGTTAGATGGTCTTTTTGGGGGGTGGGGAAGTCATCTGAAAAGGTAGCAGTAGAACAAATTAGTCTGATAGCCTTTGGATTAAATAATCTGGAATCATTTGTTGGAAATGACAAATGGGCAAACAGGTTATTCTATAAAAGAATTTAACTGCAGAATTGATTGAAAATAAAGGAGTGTATAGGTTTTTTTTTTTTTTTTTGCTTTTTTGGGTCATACCCGGCGATGCTCAGGGGTTACTCCTGGCTCTGCACTCAGGAATTACTCCTGGCAGTGTTCAGGGGACCATATGGGATTCCGGGATCGAACCTGGGCCGGCATGGACCGGCGCGTGCAAGGCAACGCCCTACCCGCTGGGCTATCGCTCCAGCCCCGTCTCAGGTCTTCTTAAAAATCACACAAACCCATTTCCAAGGTTCCTCTTTTCATAGAAAAGTTGTGACAACAAATTTATGAATATTGATGATTTGATTAGATGGTGAGCAGGGAAAGGAAGCTAAGTAGAAGCTGTAGAAAACACACTTGAGGTACAATAACATCTTCACCATAAAGGAAATACATGAGGAGGAAGGAGCCGAGGAAGCAACAGGCCCGTGGAAGCCCCCAACCAGGACAGGAATCGTCTCTCCCCAGGAGAGCTGCCAGCCCAGAGCCAGTGTTCCCCCTGCTAGCATGACGCGCCCTTCACACAGACTCTGAAAATCTCTGGGAACTCTCCGCAAAACTAGGCCTGCATGCAGACATGAGCCAGTGTGCTGTTCTCCCCAGGGGAGAAGGTCCTGACGCTCATCAAACTCTCCGACACAGCACCCGATGAGCCTACACGGCTCAGTATGAACAGTTACGAATCCACACAGCTGCGTTCCTGAAGGCCTGCCTGACTTTTCTAGTTCATTAGGAAAGGGGCAAGCCAGGAAATAGAAGATTTATTGACCAGATAACCATGAAAGGTGCTATCTGGGTTAAGCTATTATTAATGAGTCCCTTCATCAAAAACAGGTAGAAAACACTAAATACATATAATGGAAGGGATCTCTCCAGAAGCTGCAGTATTCAATCTGAATTTCCAGGGCAGGAGGGAAGTACAGCAGGGAGGCATTTGATCCCCGGCATCCCCTATGGTCCCCCAAGCAGACAGGGAGTAAGCCCTGCGCATCGCAGGGTGTAACTCAAAAAGCCCCGCCCACAGGAAACCTGAATTTCCAGCAAATGTGAGAGCCGGCAACCCTGGACTGACTGCCCCAGGAGCCGAAGCACCTGCCCCTTCAGACGC
Source organism: Cryptotis parvus (assembly GCA_021461705.1). Taxonomy (NCBI): domain Eukaryota; kingdom Metazoa; phylum Chordata; class Mammalia; order Eulipotyphla; family Soricidae; genus Cryptotis; species Cryptotis parvus. Next base: position 99,550 of record JAJIBD010005685.1, on the reverse strand, counting down.
TGCTCCACAGCCGACCTGCTGCGACCTTTCAGGGGATCTATAGTTCTAATTCACTAAAGAAAACTAGGATAGGACTTCTGGGATCCATTCCTCTGTCAAAATGAAGACACCCAAAGCTTAGAAGCAATTCTTGGGAACTGTCTTCCCGTGCGTGCGTGCCTGCAGCACAAGCAGCTGACTGGGGAGGCTCCGTTCTGGACGCCACTCTCCAAGTGTGGCTCCCCACAGCATTCACTTCCATGCTGTCTGGTGCCCGAGCCCAAAGCCCACACCTCCCCTGCAGTGAGAGGTGCTACTTCTAGCACTGACCCACCCAGGCTGCTTGTGTCTAAGGGCCACTATCTGCTAAAAGGAGCCAGCCAAGACCATCCCCGTTTCTCTGGAGAGAAAAACTCTGCTTTCTTTAACGCCTACATCGCTGCAGAAGATGCTAAGGGAAGGCCTGTAGAAACGGGCACGGCCCTGGATGGGACAGCAGCAAGTCACTCAGCCTGTCAGCCCGGGCTGTTTTCAAAATTCTCCTGGGTAATCTCGGCCCTCTTGGGTAACAACCTCGGCCCTCCTGGGTAACCTCGGCCCTCCTGGGTAACCTCAGCCTTCCTGGGTAACCTCAGCCCTCCTAGGTAACAACCTTGGCCCTCCTGGGTAACCTCGGCCCTCCTGGGTAACCTCAGCCCTCCTGGGTAACCTCGGTCCTCCTGGGTAACCTCAGCCCTCCTGGGTAACCTTGGCCCTCCTAGGTAACAACCTCGGCCCTCTTGGGTAACCTCAGCCCTCCTGGGTAACCTCGGCCCTCCTGGGTAACCTCAGCCCTCCTGGGTAACCTCAGCCCTCCTAGGTAACAACCTCGGCCCTCTTGGGTAACCTCAGCCCTCCTGGGTAACCTCGGCCCTCCTGGGTAACCTCGGCCCTCCTGGTAACAACCTTGGCCCTCTTGGGTAACCTCGGCCCTCCTGGGTAACCTCGGCCCTCCTGGGTAACCTCGGCCCTCCTGGGTAACCTCCGGCCCTCCTAGGTAACAACCTCGGCCCTCCTGGGTAACCTCGCCCTCCTGGGCAACCTCAGCCCTCCTGGGTAACGTCGGCCCTCCTAGGTAACAACCTCGGCCCTCCTGGGTAACCTCAGCCCTCCTGGGTAACCTCGGCCCTCCTAGGTAACAACCTCGGCCCTCCTGGGTAACCTCGGCCCTCCTAGGTAACAACCTCGGCCCTCCTGGGTAACCTCGGTCCTCCTGGGTAACCTCGGCCCTCCTGGGTAACCTCAGCCCTCCTGGGTAACCTCGGCCCTCCTAGGTAACAACCTCGGCCCTCCTGGGTAACCTCGGCCCTCCTGGGTAACCTCGGCCCTCCTGGGTAACCTCGGCCCTCTTGGGTAACCTCGGCCCTCCTGGGTAACCTCGGCCCTCTTGGTCTCTGACCCTGGAGGTCCTAGAGCTCTGGCGTCCCCCAGGGCCTTTCCAGTTGCCTTTCCCAAGCTGGACACGATTCTGGACCGTCGCCTCCCTCGTTCCCAGCTAGCATGTACTCACTCCCCAATCACGAGTGCGGTGGCCTTCCTAAGCCCCGTTTTGCAACATGTAATGGTTGCAATGTACTTATTAGTTTGTTATTATATGATTAATGTCAATTTTTTTCAATTTTAACATCATTTCGGATCGGAAACAAACTAGAAAGACCCTGAGGGCAGGTGCCTTGTATCTTTCAATCAGCAGTTTAGCCCCAGGCTGAGCCACTGTAGAGTAATTCAGGGCAGAGGAGCGTGAGTTGCCTGGGACTCAGAGTTCATCTCTCAAAGGCATTTGTCAACCAGACCTTTAGATTCCAGAAGAGCCAGAGAGGTGTGGCAGAGACACAAAGGTGAACCGCGAACGCTGGTACAGGACTGCCCACACACTGGAATCAAAGAAAATACACTATTCCCTACCTAGGACGATTATACTGTAGCTGGGTAAAAGGCTTCCTGGAAGAATTATATGGAAACTTGGTCTCCAACAATGGATTAGGAGTGCAAATGATCTGTGTATATACACACACCTGATATTACTCTGTAGTAAAAGGCTTCCAACTACATGCAAACCTTTTTTTTAACAAAACTTCGTGTATGTGTGCGTATGCGTGTGTGTGTGTGTGTGTGTGTGTGTGTGTGTGGCTTCTAGGGCCCTGCTGGTTACTGAGGGGCCTCCAGCGTCACACCTGGCAATGCTGGGGGGGAGGGGCACGGGTTGACGATGCTGGGGAGGGGGTTGCTGTGGGGGGGGCTGTCTCAGCCCCTGTTCTATCTATCTCTTTATATTCCAAAAAGCGTTTGAATATTTAAAAAAAACTTCCTCCGTGTAGAAACACAGCTCTCAATGCAGTTGTCTTCTTTTTTTTTTTAAATGAAATGAAGCATTTCTGTCATCCAACAAAACAAAGGAAGTCTGCAAGTCATCCCCACACCGAATGGGCTTCCCAGGCCAGCGCGGATTCGGAGACACCTACCGTTGCTGTGGGGCCAGGAGTGAACGGTGGCGCTTCTAACCAGAGCCTCGTCTACTCTGCCACCCGTGGGATTATCCACATACTGCCGGCCTTGCTCCAGGGCATTAAAGCATTCCGTCCAGTAATCGTTATTATCTGCCTGCACCCGGTCGTAGCTCCAGCTCACACGCGGAAGCGTCTGGCGGTGGTTGGAGGACAGGTAGTCCAGGAAGCTGAGCGGAGGCGAAAGGCTGTGTGTGCTGGTTCTGGAGGAGGAGGAGCAGGCTGACGGGGGCTCCTGGCCTTTCCGGCCCCCTCCATCTGAGGGAGGAAGGTCGTTTGACACATCATCAAGCGCCTCTCCGCAGCCTGACCGATATCGGAATTCTTCCCAAAAATATCCAACTCATCTTCCAGGAAGAGGCCCGAATTATAGCCGAGCTTCCGGTTCATGATGGCGCTAAACCCACACGTACAGCGGTACTGGTCTTCGTTGGAAGAATCCGGGATGTAAAGTCCCACGTCCGCCCCTTTGATGTTCATGTTGCAAGCGCAGATGCAGCAGCTGTCGAAGTTCCTGTCTTTGAAGATGTTCATCACCGAGTCGGAGAGAATCAGGGTGACGTAGAGACTGTGGGCTTCCGGGATTGGCTGCATGGTGGCAGGTTCTACAGAATTAAGGGGCCGTGTGGTGGAAGGGGTAGAGGCTGGGGACCCCTGATCGGTGCTGTCATACTTAACAGACCCTTGACCGCTGGCAGTGCCGCCCCTCGGGAGTTCTTGGGGTTCTGGGGGGTCCGTGGTGTGGGGACAGAGAAGCGAGGGGTCGCTGGCGACGGCAGAACCCCTGCCCCACTGTTGCTGGCTGGGGCGCGCTGTTGAGCGTCACTGGTGTGTTCATCTGTGGCGTGTTCAGATAGTCCGGTCCGCGAGGCTCCCAACACTAGGCACGTTACTGCAACAGAGAGACACCAAGTAAGGGATGGGGGCATCACCCACACCATCACCCCCCCACACACACACACTCGTGCAGCACAGAATGGAATAGAGCTCTAGCCTGGGAGTTTCTTTTTTTTTTTTTTTTTTTTTTTTTTTGCTTTTTTGGGTCACACCCAGCAAAGCTCAGAGGTTACTCCTGGCTCTGCACTCAGGAATTACTCCTAGTGGTGCTCGGGGACCATATGGGATGCCGGGACCCAACACAGGTTGGCTGCGTGCAAGGCAAATGCCCTCCCGCTGTGCTATTGTTCCGGCCCCTCACTCAGTATTTTCAATTCTCTCTTAAAAAGAAAAAAGGTTAAGGAACCAGTGCAGCGAAAGGCAACCTATGAAGACAATTTCACACTTTCCTTCTACTGAGTCTACATTGGGGCCTTGATCTTTTGAGGGCATGTTTACATTTTTTTAAATGAGAAAACATGATGCTAGGGTTGGTCAGAGCAATTGTGAAAAACTATTAAGTATGGCACTTCAACACTCAAGTTCAGGTGCGAAATTAAGCTAGGAGACAAAAGGAAAAGGTTCAATTTCCATCTAGCTTGCAATTACATTCTGGTCCTTTTTTCATGAAACTGAAAGCCTACCGGTGCAGTCGATCTCTGAGGCTATAAAGTGTATGTAAGTCTACGGTAGTTATAATCAAATACGTATGGAAAATTATAATTCTCCTCATTCTCAAAACGCAGTCCTAGTTAGGATTGCATTTTTATGGTAGTGTGTGACCACCGGAAATTCTATTTTGAGAAGTTCGTTGGCTAAACCTAACCTACAATTAATCCTATTATTTTTTTATACAGCTTAGTATTAATCAGGGGACTGCACAGGAGCACACATAATCTAGCACAGCATCCAGACTTTTAGCAGATTTCTTGGGGGGTTGTAGGCAATTCTAGTTTTGATTTCTTGCTCTATTACGCATTATGATAACACAAGTGTTATTATACAAGTATTCACACAAGTGTTTTTAGTTCCTGGAGACTCATTGTGGGTCGTTTCTTTCCTGTAAGCAGGGACTTCTTTTGGAATAGTCACACAGGGACACACAGTGCCCAAGATGTCCTCCTGTTTTACCATTGTACATTTTTAATATAAATTCTTAAAGCAATGACACAAATTCTCAAATGTAAAACAGTATATGAGATCATTCTTTCCACTGAGAAGTATCAAAACACTACAGACTAATCAGAATTCTTAAGATTCTTATCGCATCTATTAATACTGTATTCTTCCATAAATACATTCCTTTATAATTTGAAGAAAGAATGTCAGAAAATAATGGATCCTCAAATTATTTCCTTGTGACTTTTAGAATCAGCGATGCCTAAAATGCCTTCCTGACCATCTACATCAGACACCATCATTTTAAACTTGAGGCCTGGGTGGCATCTTTCGGTACAGATAGAAAATGACCCAGAAACCCTCATCACTGTTTTCTCAGGGATCAACCTCCCAAGTGCATAATGATCTTTCTAACTGGATGCTTTTACGTTTTTCCATTCAACGAAGCTCTAAAATCACTATGCAGTTCAGATCAGAAAAGGAACTATGACAACTAACGGAAAATCTAACTGGCTTAATTGCTGTCTGGAAATAAGACTAGCTGACCTTGTGTAATACGCTGCTTTTGCGATAAACTGTATACCAGCCCTATGCTAAATGCTGGATATTCTACTGGGAAGCAAATGACAGAGAAGCCGGTCCACAGTCAGGGCGGGAGACGTTAAAAGGTGAGCAGAGATGTGCAGAGACAACAAAGGCGGCCCAGGACTCGTGACGGAGACCAGGCAGTAGGACATCCCGGTCTAGCGTGGTGCTTCTCAACTGCGAGGCCCCGGCACGGTCTCTCTAGCATAAAGGCGGGAGAAACACTGGCCGAGAACTGTGCTGCCACTGAGAAAGCATTTGCCCTGTGCGCTGAATTTAAAATCGCTGATGGCTGAGGATTGAGGCCCCGAGTCTGATGCCCAGCACCAATAAAAACAAAGAGCATAAACCAGGGTCGGGGAGAGCTTAAGGGCTAGGGCACATGTCTCGTCACTGCCAGAGCAAGCCCAAACACAGGCTGGGGAGAGCCCCCCGAACACTGCTGGCCATGCCCCCAGACAAACAAACTTTCTTGATTCAAAAAAAATACATTCACTTGGGGAAAAAAACCTAAAATTTCAGTCTGGGATCTCCACTGTCAAACTGGTCACATTTCAAGCCGTCCACGGCTGCGATCTGAGTGTAGAGCTGCTCTATTTACTGGAAGATACAGCGAGAAGACTCTTCCTTCGCCACAGACAGCTGTATGCACAATGTCAGACTAGAAAACACGAAATCTCTGGGATGGCAAGGGAGAGATTTGGTTGATCTAAAAACTCATGTGATTATTATTTACATTCTCATACAGCGTAAGGCTCTAAGTCCTTTTTTGAGAGCTTATGCCTGAGATACACTGCTGAATGGATTCTTGAAGCCGACGCGTCCCTTCAGCTGGGACTGCTTGGCCCTTGGGTGTTCGGATGCACTGTGCCCGCCCCTGATTAAACAAACTAGTTGTCAGTGAAGGGCCGGCAGGAAGCAAGCAGGCTCTAGTTCACGGCCCAAGTACTCCCTGAGGACGTGAGCATTTGGGCTGTGAGATGCTACTTCCATGGTGCTCTGGCGATTGTTACTTGGAGCCTTTCGAAGATTTTTGTGTGGGAAGCAGAAAAGTGCAGAGCAGAGAGTTTAAAAAGGAGGGTTCACAGGGCTGGAGAGACAGCACAGCAGGGAGGGCGCCGGCATAGCACCTGGCTAACCTGAACCCTGCCAGGAGTGAGCCCTGAGCTCCACTGAGCGTGTACCCCAAATCTGAAAAACGTAAGGCTGGGGGTAGGGGGAAATCTGGTAAAATGCCACCTGAGGTCACAGAGACAACAGACAGGAGATGGGTCCTATGGGACGATGCCTGCCCGCCCCAAATCGCAGGCCCTATGCTAAAACTACTTTTGCCGTAAGTTTTCAGCCCATTTATGACATTACTGTTGGTTTCGTGAACTTTTTATCTAACATGATAGAAGTATTCCAGTCCATGACCTAATATGAACCGGGAACTTTCTTATTTGCAATTCTGATTCCATTGTCAAAACTTAAAGAAGGCGATTTCCATGAAAACCCCAACTCCAGTGCTCCCATGGCTTCAGGGGCACGAGCCCCCAGCCCCGCCCCGCCCCTGCGCAGCTGCACCAAGCTGTCTGCTTTCTCCCGCCATCGGCCACAGGCTGCTACTTGAGCCCAGTAGAAATCGGAGGCTATCTGTGGCCTTTTATTTAATAGACTTGAGTCTTTTATTAGGAACTTATTAATTAGAGGGAAAACTGATGCCCCATGTTGATTTAAATCGCAGGAAGGATGGTTAGGCTATGGCAAGAACATCCTGTCCTTCCTCTCACCATTCTGTTGGGGCTTACGTGATGTGCATCAGTAACAGAGACACGATCTCTGCTGATACTTCAGAGCGAGCTGCCTTTAGCAAACATCCGAAGCCACAGACTATGTGGAACCAAGCCCTACCAACCACCTAGAGCTCGACCCCGTGGATGATGCCAGCTTCACACTGAATTGAGCATGAACGTCATGGGTCTCTATACAAAAAAAAGAAGGAAAAAATCCTTACTTTTCCACGAACATGAAATTTAGTTACCTTTTCAACATAACGTCTATTAAAAACATGAACTAAAGACTTGTTTCGAACGAAAGGCTACCGTGCGTAAATATCTAGCTAGGATGAAGGAAGAGGAAACAGGGCAGCTCAAGCTGGCCCGATTCCTACACATACTTGTAGCCATCTCGAATGAAAGAGGCGGCGGGTGGCAGGGGCAGCTGCTCGATCTTGGGGGACTGGCCCACGAGGGCGGAAGAGACAGGCGTCGGGAGCTTCAGAGGTAGCAGGCACTGACTCGGCAGCATCTTCAGTGGAGCAAACATGGAGGATCCCACAAGAGGTTGAAAAGTAGGAACTTTGTGCACATACGAAAAGTCCTGTGATCACAAAGCAGAAAGCATGACACTGGCCACGCCGGGACACACAAACAGAACCACGCCACAAATCCAAATTCCTCTCAGCCCACCAGTACAAAACACTGTCGATTTTTAGAACATGAACCGGAAGACACCACAATGAACTGAAGATGCAACGCACATTCAATCCCATATGCAAGATCCTTAGAAACTGTGGAAGTTTCTTAGAAACTGCAGATGGATGCTGCGATTTCAAAGACATGCACGGGTCCCACTCTGTGACTTGAGTCACTACCGGCAATTACCTTTATTTCCTCTGGCTTGGGACTTCCTAGCCCGTCTTCCACTTCCATTTTGAATTCAGTGAGCTGTGTGGACACCACGCTGACCATAGGGCTCTCCATCATCCCTAGCGCCGTCACCGTCTCCGAGCTGATCCCGTCTTTGTAACTCATCACAGGGAAAAGGCAGGGTGCTGCTCCAGAGACGGGGGCGTGGGGGAACATCCTTTGGAGGTCTGCAACTGCTAAAGGCACAAAACACATGTCTTTTAGGAGACAGGATTCCGAAAACTTCCTAGATTGCGAAGGTACCCTATTCATCATCAAAATGAAAGCTAGCTGGCCAAAGTGCCTGCACAGTAGAATACCAATAATGGGTATTTCTAAAGAAGGTCACCAGAGAAATCACACTCCTCTGGAGCTTTATCTCTCGACGCTTTATGATTCAGAGAAAATGAAGTGGAAGTGGAACACACATTTTCCCCAAACAACTGATTCTCTGAGAAGTGTAAGGAAATGGACCAAGGAGAACTGGAAGCAATTAGAGTAGCTCCAAGTATGTGCAGAATAGTGCAAAGTTAACCACTGCTACTCTTTCCAAATGCATTTTAAAATGGAACTGCTGGCTGGGGAGACAGCGCTCTGGGTGTGAGCACGTGCCACGGCACAAACCAGGCCTTGATTCTTGCCCTCGCCACAGCAAGCCCCACCCCTGGCATTGCTGGGTGTGCCCCGAGAAACCCTGAGCAGCCCTGGGCCCAAGCAGCACTGAATCACCAAGCCCTAGAAGTGAATTATTCCCCAGGGGTCTGTGGGCTCCCGAACACCATAAATAAGTAAATGAGTAAACCAATAAATAGACTGAAACTTCACAGTTAAGAGGAACAATCCTATATAGAAATAAAAGACAACTTACTGAGAATCAGTGGGGGGTGAGGGCAGGATGGGAATGATGCCTGTACTCTGAGAAATGTACGGGATACTTTGAAGAATGATTCTGAAATTTCCCCTTAAAAAATCATCCTATACAGTACTATACAATCACTGTGATTCCTCAGCAGAAAGGGAGAGGCGGCAAGAAATCACTAGAATACTTAAAATTGTGGTTGTACAAACTGGCCACTAGGGGGTGCTCAATACAGCAAAATTTTACTTACAAGGTTTGGCGCGAACGGTTTAAAAAATCAAGGACTTGAAATTACATTTAATGTTCCAATTTCTGACCATAATGCTATTTCTAGCAACATTTGAATAGGCAAATAGTAGCCAACGAAGAGACTATAACCTCACTGAATAATAACTCATGAGCAGCCTGCCAGAGCACTTCCAGCTCAAGCCCACGAGCCACTGCCGCTGCGGGCGCTCCTGCGGGCACAGGCACCCTCCCGGGAGGCTCCTGCCACTGCACCTTAGGACCATCTCGCTTGGGGACCTTAGGGCCATCTCCCTTAGGGACCTTAGGGCCATCTCCCTTGGGAACCTTAAGGCCATCTCCCTCGGGGACCTTAGGGCCATCTCCCTTGGGGACCTTAAGGCCATCTCTCTTGGGAACCTCATGGCCATCTCCCTTGGAGACCTCATGGCCATCTCCCTTGGGGACCTTATGGCCATCTCCCTTGGGGACCTTAGGGCCATCTCCCTTGGGGATCTTAGGGCTATCTCCCCTTGGGACCTTAGGGCCATCTCCCTTGGGGACCTTAGGGCCATCTCCCTTGGGGACCTCATGGCCATCTCCCTTGGGGACTTCATGGCCATCTCCCTTGGGGACCTCATGGCCATCTCCCTTGGGGACCTTATGGCCATCTCCCTTGGGGACTTCATGGCCATCTCCCCTTGGGGACCTTAGGGCCATCTCCCTTGGGGACCTCATGGCCGTCTCCCTTGGGGAACTCATGGCCATCTCGCTTGGGGACTTTAGGGTCATCTCCCTTGGGGACCTTAGGATCATCTCCCTTGGGGACCTTAGGGCCATCTCCCTTGGGGACCTCATGGCCATCTCCCTTGGGGAATTCATGACCATCTCGCTTGGGGACCTTATGGCCATCTCCCTTGGGGACCTCATGGCCATCTCACTTGGGGACCTCATGGCCATCTCCCTTGGGAACTCATGATCATCTCCCTTGGGGACCTTAGGGTCACTCGCTTGGGGACTTTAGGTAGGGCCATCTCCCTTGGGGACCTCATGACCATCTCCCTTGGGGACCTTATGGCCATCTCGCCGGGACCTTAAGGCCATCTCCCTTGGGGACCTTAATGCCATCTCCTTTGGGGACCTTATGGCCATCTCCCTTTGGGGATTGAGCTCTCTCACCTGGTTAGGGGCTCAAGTATGTGTGATTTTCACAAGTTTCCCCTTTCCTTAGGTAACAGGCAGGGGTAAAAACCTCCACTGCGTGGAGGCAGAAAATGGACAGAAAGGCTCTGGATCAGATCATCTCTCCCTGCTTCCTCCTTACATAATCACTGAATAGTTTTTCCTCTTGACTTCAGACACCAGTTACCACAAAACCAAGGGGAGAGACACCAGTCGGCAGTTATTCATACTCACTTTGACCTCTACCGGAGAAATGTCTGTTTAGATCTGACAGGGTTCTGTATGAGATTTTGTCAGCCATGGCTACCTGCTTTCACTAAGAGAAAGAAACCCTCTTCCAGGTCCTCGAGCTAGGAGAACGTTCTATCCTTGACAAACAGTCAACTCCAGAGTTAGGAATACAAGCCAGGCCAGAAACGACCAGAGTGCCACCAGAGTACCAGGAGCTATTATGTAACTGATACATCCTCAGGCAGAGAAACAGATTTCAAATGCAGCAGCAATCAGATAAAGTTTAAAAAAGCAAAAACAAAAAACATTGCTCAAGACTTTAACGGATTACACTTTTAAAAATAAATCCTCTTTTTCCTCGGGTCTGTATTCTGTTTCCCAAGTTAAATAACAGCTATCAATTTTAACATTACAATTATTTTGCAAGTACATTATTTTAAACGATAACTTCATAAAGCTCACATATATAATAAATTCAAATCACCAATGTAGACTTTTTTGGGAAAACTATCTATTTTCTGAGGCTTAAAAGGCTGGCCCTGGGGCTGGAGCGATGGGCAGAGGTAGGCAGAGCTTCTGCGCTGCATGCAGCTGACCCCGTGCCCCTCTGGTAGCCCAAGTGTCCCCGAGCACTGGAGGAGCAACCACGGAGCGCAGAGCGAGAGCAAGCCCTGAGCACCACTGGGGGTGGCCCCAAACCTAAAAGATGATGAACTTCAAGACAGTCTTTCAATCACTTCTAAGTGATGGTACAATATATAACAAAAAATTATTTTATTAAATCAGTTCTTAAATTTCACCTAAGGAATAGTAAAAAGGGCGTTTTCAACCTGAGACATCTTTGATGCTAACCCGTACCATTATAAATCAAAGCTTTCAAAGTCTCAAATTACCCAATTAACTTCTTTTGAAGGAAGAATTTGTTCACGACCACCTAGCTGATCGCATCTTAACTACATTCTCCTACTACACATACCTGAACTATCATCTGGTTTGTGAAACACTTAGAACTGTCCACCCAAATATTTTAGTCCTGATCTTTTCCTGAAATGCTTTATTCTTCTGACTTAGCACCTGCTCTGAGCCCATTAAAGAGGACCTCTCAATGAACAATGGTCTGTCTATTCATGGTGATTCTTGTAATTTCCACTTGTTTTTTTTTTTAAATAGTTAAAAACTGTTTTTGATCACCATGAATTAGAGAGTCACAAAGTTACTCATGATTAAGCTGCAGGCACGCTGTGTCCCAAGACCAGTCCTTCCACCAATGCCCCAGTCCCCCACCCCCCACAATGTCCTGGAGTCCCTCCCTCCAAGCTGTCTGCCACGAAACGGGTGAGTGGGTGTGGAGAGGGCATAAATGGAAAAAACGTGCTTTTTCTTCGACTCTCCCAGATGATCTAGTCTGAATGAAAACAGTAAAACTCAGCTTTGATAAGAGGAACTCCTGTCTCTCATGCCTAGCGAAATGAGTCAGAAGGACAGACAGAGAATGACTACATTCATTTGTGGGGTTTAAAGGAAAATAGTAAGAGAATAATAGCCAAGGCCAGGGAAAACACGGGCCAGGAGGATGTGTCAATGGCTGGATTCTACCACATGTACGTGGGGGCAGAGGGTAGGTAAGGTAGAGAGGACCAGTTTGACAATAGTTGAAATAGTAAGGCTAGACTAGAACTGAGTATACAGTTCTAGAACTGACTCTAGACTAGAACTGAGATACACATGATAACTTTTCAGTGTCTGTATTGTGAACCAGAATGTGCAAAAGGTGAGGGGGGAGAGGAGGAGAAGAGAGGAGGAGAGGGAGAGAGGGAGGGGGAGAAAGAGAGAGAGAGAGAGAGAGAGAGAGAGAGAGAGAGAGAGAGAGAGAGAGAGAGAGAGAGAGAGAGAACACCCTGCCATAGAGGCAGGCTGGGGGGTGGGGAGGGGAAACAGGTCACACTGGTGTTGGGAAGTGTGCACTGGTGGAGGATGGTGTCACAGCAGCGTGTGACTGAAACTCAATCATGAACAGCTTTGTAATGGTCTATCTCATGGTGATTCAATAAAATAAACAAGCAAAAAAAATAGAAAAAAAAGCAACAGCTCTAAGTCTGAAGTCATCCTTAATGAAAGATAACAGAAAATAATCATAAGCTTCTTTTAGAGCACCCATGAAAAGAAGCTAGAAACTTTTAACAATTTTTAAATGTTTCTCTTATAAATACATGAAATCAATAAAATGGATCCATATGTCTCATTAAAAACAAAACACGGCGGAGAGACAGTAGAGCAGGCCGGGCACTTCCTTCCGCATGTGGCTGACCTGCGCTCGATTCTTGACACCCCGTACAGTCTCCCAAGCTGCCCCAGGAATGACCCCTGGCTGCAGGCCAGGACTGCCAAGCCCTCAACGCAGCTGGGCATGGCCCCCAAAACCACACACATTTTCTGGTTGGTGTTTTTTTTTTTTTTTTTTGCATTTTGGGTCACACCCGGCGATGCTCAGGGGTTACTCCTGGCTCTGCACTCAGGAATTACTCCTGGCGGTGCTCGGGGGACCATATGGGATGCTGGGATAGAACCTGGGCCGCACAGGCCGGCCGCGTGCAAGGCAAACGCCCTACCCGCTGGGCTATCGCTCTGGCCCCTGTTTGTGTTTTTTTAAACCATCATTGTTAAGAAAGATCTTGAAAGTTCTCATTTCAAATGAAAAAAGTCTGCCACCCTACTGGTGATGGATGTTAACGTAGCGCGGTGGGAATTCTGCCATACTTGCATAAGGAAACTGCCCGCTGTAAAACAGTTCGGAGCCACCACTGTCAACTACTCCCTGCACGCTTCACTGCTGAGTGTGCGTCCATCGGGCAACTGCTCACACAACTTTCTGGCTCATCCCTAAGACGATGGCTCCCCCTCACGTGTCCTCGCTAATACCTGGAGTGAACCAGAAGCTATTGAAGAACGGTTTGCCATGGAATCACGCTTTGACTCCAGTGTTCCCGTAAGGTTCCTTTTGAATAAAGAACACTAGAGAAAGGGCAGCTTTCCTTTTTGGCAACATACACAACTAGTTGATCTATAAGGGAAACCTCAAAAATTATGAATAAACCTGCAAAAGGAACACAGAAAGCAAATATTCACAATTCTCTTGTGAATTACGTGTGTGAAAATTGAAGATACTTTACACACACTCTTAAGGTGAAAAGTCGTGTAGATCATCCCAGTCACATTTATCCTACATGATAAAGGTTATTAGATTAAAATATAAAACTGAAGCATTCCTCCATATTTTAAACCAGTCAGTTCACTGAAAATAAAAGAGGAATTCAAAAGAAGACAGTCTCTTACCTATCTGCTGTCTTAGCAATACCAACTGACACAAATTCAACTCTTAGAACTCAAAGGGAGAGGGGACCGGGCGTTCAGCTAAAGTGCCGCTCTGTGAGGTAACGAGGACCCGAGTCCCGGCCGCGGCTCAGACACTGCCCCACTTACTTGGCGGGTACGGCACAGCAGCTCGTCCGTCCTTCCCAAGGGGCCGCTCCTCTGCTCCCCACTGCAGGCATTTTGGATGAGCGTAGCGCAGGCGACACAGCCTGAGGACATAATACGTTTCAAACAGAGTACCGCATTTGCACATGAGCACAGCACTATTTCTTAGTGTAAAATCAAGGAAAATATGTTTCCCTGCACAATGTTCCTCCAGATGAAATTCTAGACATACTAGCAGACAGTGAAACACAGGAGATGGTTAACAGTTTATTAATTAAGACACTGGGGGAGTTTTCTTGCTTTCTTTCCTTAGCCCAGGGCTGACAGGCTCTGCTTCAAAGAAAAACTCACAGGCCTTAGCGACTTTTCATTTCCAGGATAATTATGCAATAGTTTTGGGACAATGATTATCTCAGGGTGGTGCCTCTGAGTAGTAATTTGCTATCAATCCAGTTTTCCTCTGGAAGCAGGCGGGTAAAATATTTCCCAATTATGGTTCCTTTATATTCACCACAGAAAAAACAAGTACCCTCTGTTTATTTAGCAGTTACTATTCAACTTCAAATGCAAAAGATCCTTAAAACAGATCCTTAAGAATGGGAGCTCTTTCCTTTATATATACTTATTCAATGTCAGAGTTGAAGTGTGAAATTCAATACAAAGGTAATTGAGATAAAAAAAAAAAGGGCAAATACTCTCCCAACTCCTGATAGTAATACACTAAAACAGCAAATAATTTTTTAAGATAAGTTGTTTCTTTGTTTAAATCCCAGGCTAGAAATCATAGGAAAGCAGAAACAGTCATTTCAGAGAAATAGAGATCATTTTAAAGAATGTCCACTGCCTTTTCACACATTAACATTACTAAGAATATATCTGGAAAAGTATTCGTCATCATTCCAATTTCGATTCATTACATGAACAGGCAGTAAGTCCAACAGCTCAGAGAAGAGATAATAATTTCTAAGGAAACACTGGTGATGGAAGATGGGTTCGGTGGAGGGATGGGTGTTGGAACACTGTAGAACCAAAACTTTACATGAGCATCTTGCAATTGCATGTCTAAAAGTGGTGTAATAAAATTTGGGAATTAAAAAAAAATAAAAAAATAATTTCTAAGGATGGCGACTGCAAGTGCAAAGTTACTCAACACCTGTTCTTCCTTCCATTTCTCTACTTCCTTGCTGTTCCTTATCCTCTTACTCTGTTCCCATATAACCATCAAATCATCTAACAAAGCCTCCGGATCACCAGCGCCAATCCTAGGTGACACTTGGTTTCAAGAAGCCGTTCAAGTCTGGAAAGGCCTCCTATGTTCAGATGACAATAAGGGAACATATCGTTTTTTCTACCACAGAACGCTGCGTCCTTTCACACCCGCTGCCTGAATTCAGGCGCTTGTGTCTCGATCCGACACCAGTGACTGAAGAACACTCCAGCTCTCTGTGTAACAAGACTGTAAAAACACTGACATTACCAGGTCAGTTGTGTACTCAGCACGTAAGTGGAGCACAATGCTGGCCGAGTTCAAAAGACCTCCTAGCCCCAATAAACCTTCACCCGCCGTTCAGAAACAGACTTTCCATTATCCTGCAATTTCCCACTAGTCCATTCTTGCTCGTTAAAGAAAGTTCATTCCAGGCGCCAAACCACAGGCCCTCCCTTACCTCTATTGGCTGAGCCTTTTCACATTCCGTGTCAAATCAATTCTCCATGGCCACTTTGTTCTCATGTTCTCATCATTTACTAAGTACTTATAATACTAAAGATATATCATATCTGTTCTTCATACCTATTTTAAAAGTATGAACAGGCTCTAGAACTCTGATTCTATTTAACCTTACAGTCACAGCTGGAAGATGCTGCTCAAGGGTTTATACTAAAATGTTCAACACCTTTAGATTCGGGTTATTCACAACAGTAAGTGTATTATTTACTGCTTTTTAAAAAGTCGGCCAGTGTCCCAAGTATACGGAGGTGATCTAGCAGTGTTTGTAATTCAAAGACAAATCTGAGAACAAGCTGCAGAACTGATTTTCGACTCATTAACAATATATAACAGATGGCCGGATGGGGACAAAGAACCGAAGTGGAAATATCCTTTCTTCCTGCACACAGCCAGAAATCCCATATTCAATCACAGCATTATAACTGCCATGCTACTGCCAAAACTGTGGCAGTATCATTAATAAGTAATACTGGCACTTTTTTTAATTGACACGATATTTTTTTGGTTTTTCTTGTGCTCAAAGATTACTCGTGGCTCTGTGCTCAGTGATCACTCCTGACCTGATGGGCTCAGGGCACCACATGGGATGTGAGGACTGAGCCCAGGTCAGCTGCGTGCAAGGCAAGCACCCTGCCTGTGTATGATCACTCTGGCCCCCATAATTGGAACAGTTTCTAAAAGGGCCTCACATACTTATCACACCCCATGTTGTGGGGTAAAAAAGTGGCAGATAATCTGTGACAATTATAAGGTGAAATGCAGTTAAGAGGCACTTCTACTTGATGAAACGTAAAGAGCAGTGAAGGAGAACACGCATTTCCCTACCCATTTCCTGACCTGGTTCAGCTTTTCAGCAAAAAAAAAAAAAAAAAAAAAGTGTCCATCACTTTAATCATGACATACTATATTAGTCAACTTTTATATGCACAAATTCTACTTCCCCACTGTTCTAAAGTCTGTGAGAGCTCTCAAAATGTAGCCTAATCTCCAACAGGTCTCTTACACGCTACACAGGCATGACACGCTCCAATGGAATACAGAACTTTTCTACTCGTGTCAAGACACTTAGGAAGACGGGTCGGCTGTATCGAGAGACCTGACCACAAGAGCGAGCACCCACGGCCGCGGAGTGGAAGGCCCACTCCGATGGCTCTCGGGCTCCTTCCCTGTCACACCCTTTGAAAGAACCTCAGAACCGGAGCAAAGAGTCTCCGAATCCAGTCCAGCAAACCACCAAGGAGTAACGAGGCGCTGCTCGGATTCTTCCCGTTTCAAATCGTGCTTGTGTAGCTCCGGCAGACTCACCCCAAGCTCGTCCTCATCAGAGTTGTCAAAGATGTTGTCTAAGTCATGAAGAGAAGGTGCCAGATCCGTCACCTGGGTAAGGCTACTGGAGCCAGCTCTGCCTGCGGCACTGTCCTGCCGGACATCTGTGGGGAAAGGAGGCCAAAGACGTGGAATGAACAGCTCTGTCATCGGGGAGGAGTGAGGAGAAGACAGATCTTAATCAACAAGACCTGCCTGGGAATTCTCTCTGCTTTCAGTTAGATTTAGACACGACTACTTCCAAACAGGGTCATCGGTTTTAAAGGGGACTGAAAACTATGAAATATATATTAAAGAGATCAAACTATTGCTATTATGACAAGAATCTAATTTTCAATTAAGAAGTATCTCCCTTACATTTTATTTTAGCAACAGCCCAAATGAGGCAAATAATCGTGGTACACACCTGTTTTAGTAGCAGAACTGAAAATAGACATGGCATTTTTTCCCATCAGGCACCGGCGTGGAATGACCTGGTGTAGTGACATCCTTGGTACCAAATCCATCCTCTGACTGTATAATAAATTCAGCCAAACAAAACACATGAACACCAACCCAAGTGTGAAATATGAGGGAGAACACAAAGAATTAGAGGGAGGAATGGAACTTGTTATGAGCACAAGTATGATAAACCATGGTCTATGCAACCAAAGGGAATTTCTTTTTAAAAAAAGTCCTTTTCACTGAATTGAAGTAGAACCAGAATTCCCAGACTTCCCCTTAATCATTTGGGGTATTTGGATCAATCGGGCTTTAATGCCTAAATGGTACTGGTGGCAATGGATTAAGCACCATCATGGTGTCAGAAGCTGCCTTTGAAACATTTCCATGCTAAATTATGAACTGAGATTTCTGGATTCAGGTATCTGTAGAGTAACTTAAGAAGCATCTCCTGAACTACACTGTCTGTTTTTCATCTCTGCGCTCAAGAATACCTCTATAAATGGCCCAGTATTTCAGAATGTTTCAAAATTTAAGGCTAAAGACAGCAGCCATCCCCAGTACACATTTGTATCACAATAAAACCAGAAAAACCAATAGTGGCAGTCTGATAAGAACAGTGCTGCTCTTCATTCCGAGACGTAAAGATGCGAACTCTTGATTCAGACAGGTCAAGCACCGAGCACAGTACGCAGAGTAAGCGCTCAATAAACAGCAGATGCTGTTACCAACTTGTTTCTTTTTGTTTTGGGCATTTTGGAGCAGTAATTCCAAAGTTAGCAGGGAGCATAGGCCAACAAGAACCAGCATATGAGAGGAACATGCACTGTACGAGAGCAGAGCCTGGGAAATATGAGGGCTTCGTTTATGTTCGGCTGACTTTTAAACAAAGGTGAGCCATGACATAAAAAGGAACACAGTGTTTGATACACTAGTACCAGGAGCATGAACATGGGGACAGCGCAATCAGGCAAGACTACCTCCAACACTCTGCCTCAGAACGTTCCTCACAGCCTGACACCCACACCACGCTGGACTCGACGGTAAGCGGTACCTTATTCTTCTTCAGGGACTCTTTCTCAGTGCCTTGTTTGCATTTCTTGTTGGCGGTAAAGATGTATTTGATGTCGCCGTCCTCAAAGGTATATGGGTCATTGACTTCTCCCAGACTGTCTCCAGGCTGCTGTGACGGCAATGGGTCGAGGAAGTAGGGCGGCTGCATCGGTGGCTGCTTATCGTGCCAGATTTTGAACCGCTTGTTAGGCTGTGCTAAGAGTCTGAAAGGGAAAGTAAAGAACAGTATTAGCAAGATAATCAAGTACACGGAAAAGTACTCTTATAACAGAATAAGCTAAATCTCATCTACAAAGTAAATTTTTTCTAGAGATTACAGTCACGATCAAATAAAACTTAGTAGCTTTTGTCAAGAGCACATGTTTTTGTATCTGAATCCAAGCAGTGCACTTAAAGAACATTAATGAGCTCTGAGAACAGACTGTCTAGGTCCAGATTCCATCCGTGTCATTCACTAACTATGTGACCCTACTTTCCTTCTCAGCTATGAAAGTCAGGTAATAAAATGGCTGTTTCAATGAGATAACTGGTGTAAATTTTGTGGAATATTGGGTAGCCCAGACACACTATAAATATTAAGTTTCATTATTAAATGCACGACACATACTTGAGTGTGGGCAAAGCCTTCCTTACAGGGACAGCACCCCAAGACACTGGCCAGAATATGAACCATCTCAGAGAGACACGTTCGTTGCTGAACACAGCCAAAATCCACTAATGCACGGCCGCCCACCGCACACCACAAACCTGCCTCAGGCAGCAGGCTTAAACCAGGGCAGAGGTCCTGGAGGACACCAAGGACAAAGCATTCGACTTTCAACATTTTCAAATGCAGAGTTTACAGAAGGGAAGACAAGTCTCTTTCAGCAAGGAGTGCCAGTGAGGACAGCCTGCGTCTTAAAAGGATCACAGCAGTCTGGCGCCGAGACCCAGGACGGGGCTTAAGGCCTCTGTCCAACAGGCAGAGGACGGCGGTTTGATCCCTGGCACCAAATATGGCCCTCTGAGCACCACAGGAGTGACGGCTAGCGGGGCCAGGTGCCAGGAGAAGCCTCTGCGCACCACCAGGTATGGCCCCAAACCCAAAAGAGAAAAGCCCTCCGGCGGCTGAGCAAGTGGACGGATGGGCCAGCATACCTTTGTAACGCAGAGCTCTCCGAAGTTTACCTCCATTTTGGCATCACATCTCTCACCCTGGAGCTCTGGAGGCGGAACTTCGGCATCGCCGATGGGTGGGAGACGGTAACTATGCCACCACTTATCCGAAGACTCCGGGTTCACGGGCCTAATCCCGCAATATAAGGCTGTCTCGCTGACCTCTGCCATCAGAGGCAGCCTCTGGCCAACGAGGACAGTCCTGTCGTCCATGCTAGACAACTGCTGTGGTTCTAGCCCACTTCCATAGAGGGCTGGATTCACAGGGACGGACGGTGGGTCCAAACTCTCCGTTTCCTGACCTCGTGGCTGAGGGCTGAGTGTTGGTGGCAGAGGGGATATAGGGGAATGAGGGGAATCCATAGGATTCAGATTCATTTGCTTGCTTGTATTTCTGGAAGGCACGGCCATTTGCTTATCATACTTCCTACTGCTCGACACCTCCAAGGAGGCGTCCATCCCCTGCCAACCCTAGTTTCTGTCCCGGTGGATCTTGCTCCATGCATAACTCTTCAGCCACAGACGGCCGATGGTGAAATGGTATCAAGGGTCTCTTCTGCAACTTGTCTCCCTTTTCCTGTCTTTCTGTTGTTTTGTGCTTAGACGAAGCAGGAGGCGGTAAAGACGAGGATGACGATGGGCCGGTACTGAACCCTGGTTGAGAGATTGTGGGAGGTCGACTGGGTCCGACAGCACAACGTTTTAAAAGTTTATGCCTGAAATGAGAATTGAGATTAAGTCAACAAGCCGGTGACAATAACCATCATCATCACTTTACCGAGGAGGCGCCTCTGAGGAGATCGGGTCATTTCAAGTAGGCATGAGATGACCCAACACACCAAAGAGAATTCAAAATGCTAATCATATTCATGACGGCTAAAAACGATAACAAACCCTGATGAATCAATCCAGTTTCGATTCACAGTAAGCAGAAGTAAGAGCTTAAGAAGTAGACACCCATGCGACACTGCGCTTACTAAATTAAGTGACCTGGAAAATCACCCAAATTTTCCAATTCAATGAAGGTCTCAGATACTGCATTCAGACTGATCTTAGAGATGAAAGAAATAAGATCATTTGCCAAGATAAACACAGCAGGGGCCGGAGCAATAGCACAGCAGGGAGTGGTGTTTTCCTTGCACGCTGCCAACCAGGGTTCGATCCTTGGCATCCTATATGGTCCCCAGAGCACCGCCAGGAGTAATTCCTGAGTGCAGAGCCAGGAGTCACCCCCTGAGCATTGTGGTTGTGACCCCAAAATAATAATAATAATAATAATAATAATAATAATAATAATAATAATAATAATAATGATCACTTGATCACTTGAATCCCGTTATTCATCGATTTGCTCGAGCGGGCGCCAGTAACATTTCCATTGGACCCTATCACGTGCCAATGTAGCCCAATGGCATCTGGTTGATTCAGGAATATGAAGAGCCTCAAACCGTTCTTTCAGGGTCTTGATGAAGAAGTCTGACCATCTAGTAGGTGGTTGGCCATGTGATCTTTTGACATCCCGTGGGATCCAGTCGGTAATGGCTCTAGTCCAGCGGTTGTCTCAATAATAATAATAATAATAATAATAATAATTATTATTATTATTATTGATACTTGTTTTGGCATATCAAACAAAATTATTATTATTATTATTATTATTATTATTATTATTTTGGTTTTTGGGTCACAACCACAATTATGGCTCTGCACTCAGGAATTACTCCTGGCGGTGCTCTGGGGAACTAGTTCCCGAGGCCCCATTCACTCTCAATGTAACAAACATCTCTGAATGCAGCGGTTATGTGTACCTAGGTCGAGAAGTCAACATGATGAATGACCTAAAACCTGATCTGCGCAGGAAGAAGAGCAGCATGGAATGCCTTCAAAGGCATCGAAGAAATAGCTAAAAGGACAAAGAACCTCCGGCTCCGGGCACATCTCTTTGACTCCACCGTTCTCCCTGTATTAACATACGCCTCAGAGTCCTGGGCCCTATGAAAACAGGGATGAGAATGCTATTTGGGTCTCCCAGAGAGGCATCGAAAGAGCTATGCTTGGAATATCACGTCTCACTCAAGTGAGAGAAGGAATTCGGAGTTCTGACCTCCGTCGCTATTCCACAATCAGGGACGCTGTCTCGTTTGCCAAGGCATCAAAAATCAGATGGGCTGGACATGTAATGCGATTTGGAGACAACCACTAGACTAGAGCCGTTACCGACTGGATCCCACGGGATGTCAAAAGATCACGTGGCCACCCACCTACAAGATGGTCAGACTTCCTTGTCAAGACCCTGAAGGAATGGTTTGAGGCTCTTCATATTCCTGAATCAACCAGATGCCATTGGGCTACATTGGCACGTGATAGGGTCCAATGGAAATGTTACTGGCGCCCGCTCGAGCAAATTGATGAATAACGGGATTCAAGTGGTCAAGTGATAATAATAATAATAATAATAATAATATAACAATAACAATAAAATAAATAAAAAAGAAAAGAAAAAACAATAACATATTCTCTCATTCTCTTTAACAAGACCTTTCCGACTCTAATACAGATTTGTTTATAATGTCTTCTAAATGGCAAATAAATATTGTTAAATAATAAAACAAAAATAAGTAAAAGCCTTTTGGAACTGCGCTGGACTTGTGAGTTTTCATCCGTTCCCCCACCAGCCTTGGAGGTAGAAGGGAGCTTATTTCCTGATACTGCTGGGGACCTCAGCAGCCCCGACAATCCAGATCATGATATAATTGAAGTTTGGTTATAAGGATCATTCAAAATTAAATGGACTCATTTAAAATTAAACTTTCTGGGGTTGGTCCAGAATTCTATGAAGAAAAATATCTGAGGAGAAATGTCTGAAGACATGACGACAGAAGACATCTATGGAAGCACAAATATGTGAGGACAAGTGTGCTTGGAGAGAAATGTGTGTTGAATATTCTAAATAGACCGTACTGAGCATTTAAATGAAATCAAAACATTTACTTTTGCTTTAAAATAAGGCAATATGTATGCCTGTTCTGTTGACAGGAAGGGGATGGGGTAAGGGCTGGAGGGGAGGGGCACGGCACACTGGTGGCGGGGAGCTGACACGGGTGGTGGGATTGGGGTTAAAGGGCAATCACCAGTGACTTGGTAAACCACAGTTCTTTAATAAAAATGATAAAAAAAATAAGAAAAACAAACTGCAAATAAAGTTGCAATTTTCCTCAAAAATATGATAAATGAAGGCTAGTCTTAAGAATGCTTGATACTCTAAATTTTCAAGAATCATACATGCCACAGTTGACTACAGAAAGGAGGAAAGGTTACTTTATATCTTAGCCACACATTAAAATGAGACAGCACTGAAAAGGCTTCCATGGACAAATGCATGGAACCACCTATGAGAGCAGCAAGTCCGCGCACGTCCTAATAAACTTCTGGCAAGCACAGGCGTGAGGAACTGCTGTGTAAAGGCCCAGCAGATGATGCGAGGTTTCATCTGCACTGCAAAGTTATACAGCAGGTCAGTTTCTACCGATACATAAATCATTCTCAGGAAAAATGTGTGCTCTCTCGCTGGTGTAGCAGTAACTCTTTTGAGACCACTAGGGTGGCATTAAATCACTACTGCTTTGCACTAAATGGTGCCCTGGTGGGTAGTTAAGTGGATTTGTGTGGCATAATAGAATGGTTTAGTGGGACAGCAGGGTGGCCACCGTGCCCTGCTAGGCCATTAAGCAGTGCAAGGAGGTTGGGAACCCTCCAGGAGATAGCAGGAAAGCTCTTGTCTTATCCAAGTATCGGCTGCTCTCTGCAGTTCCCTACCTTCACCCATCACCATCGCCCAATTCTGACTTGGAAGAAGGCTGCTGTCAATCAAGTAAAAACTATGCTTCACATCCTCAAGGCGTAACGCCACAGTAACAAAGGAATGCCATCTAAAAACAAGCCCATTATCATCTGAGGGGGTGGGAGGGAATCTGGGGATACTGGTGGTGGGAAATGTGCACTGGTGGAGGGATGGGTGTTGAACACTGTATGAGTGAAACCCAATCAGGAACAGCTTTGTAATGGTAAATCTCATGGCGGTATAATGAATTTTAAAAAAAAGTCAATTATATCTTTTAAGGATACTTTACACTCTAAGCCCTAAAAGTCTTTTTCCATGAATTTAAAAAATTTGGACTTTCCCCATTTTACCATACTAGCCCTTTGGCAAATATTCCATGGTAGTTGCTTCTAAGTAGATATTTTTTTGCAAAGTGAATAATCTCATAAAGCCATTTTTCAATTGCATTTACAATTGATCTACACTGTCAAATGGCTGGAGTTACCAACACACTAGTAACACAGTACCACTGCCAAACTCTGAAGAGGAAAGGCATGTCACTGAGGCAGGCGGGGAGGTGATGGACGGAAGGCTGAGCGGGCGTCCCAGTGGTAGGAAGGAAGCAGACAATGGCAAAGAATGTAGAAATACACAGTGGCTGAAAGAATGAGGCAAGCGCTGACCAATACTCCAAAGTAAGTTATTGTGAAATGCAGTAACAGACTAAACCCAGCTAAGAGAAAGAAGTAAAAAATAAAGTTTCTACATAAGTAGGAAACTGTATAAAAATGTCTGTTAACAGGGCGCCTAGTTTTTGTTTTTTTTTTTTTTTGAGAAACAGACACATCAATGTTGGGGTATTCAAAAAAGAAAACAAGAAGAGTTCAAGCCCAGAGGGGAATTTCTGAAGCCCATGGAAAGGACTATGTAGACATAAAAACAGAAACAAGCTGATGGCTTCCTGATAAGGAAACAGAAAGACTTTAGGGAAAAAAAGAAAGTGTTATTAGTTATTATTATATAGTTAATATAAAAATTGTTCCCTGTAACAAATGAAAACAAAACCTCATGAAAAATGCAAGGAAAATAAGATTAAGGCACAAGTGATGTTAAATACACTAAAATTTATATTCTAGGTTGACCGTAAGTTGGCCATGAGTTGCTTTTAAAAAACAAAATCAGTATTAATAGGAAAGTACATTTTTTTCTCACAATTTACAATGGTCTAGAGACAAGACGGTTAGTCTATGGTATTCCACACTTATCCCGAAACTAGATATTCTCATGTGCTGAAGTCAACTAAGGATGAGAAAAAATGACTCTTAAAAAATGCTCTCATTGAGAAAACTAATCTTTAGTTTCATGAGACTGACAAGCATGTCTACTCAACAAGAAGCTAACTACTGAGGAGAAGCTTCATTAAAGATAAGCAATTTGAGAGACAGAGGAGCAGGAAACGCCTAAATTCTGTCGTATACATGCACACACAAAAAAGGTCTGCACGAGTGTTCTAAAGGTGTGTGAACAGCGCCTGCCCCCAAGCCCATTCATTTATCCTTGAAGATCCCTAGGAAAACCAGAAGAAACAGGGCTTCTGCTTGAAATATAATTATCAGTGGGAGTGGTGGTGGTACATATGAAGTGTGAAAACAGATACTTTAGAGGCTAAGCTAATCTAAGTGCCCCGTTAAGTGAATCATCATCAACATATGCTCAAATACAGAATTGAGCTGTATACAACAATCAACTTATACTTGAGGAATCTGAGGGGCAAGAGAGCACAGGTCGGGTGTCTGCCTGATACTTAGCCTTGATCCCGATTTGATCCCTGAGCACAGAGACATGAAAATGTCCCTAAGTGCAGATGGGTATGTCCCACCACCACCCCACCCACTAACCCCCCCACACACACACGCACATGCACACAAAACAGCAAGAAATTTGAAATCTTTCAAGAAAATCCATGAAAATAAGAGTCTAAACTTTGTACAAAAAAAACAATTTGGGGGCCCGGAGTGATAGCACAGTGGGGAAGGCGTTTGCCTTGCATGTGGCTGACCTGGGTTCTATCCCCTGCATTCCTATATTGCTCCTCCGAGCACTACCAGGAGGAATTCCTGAGTGTAGAGCCAGGAGTAACCCTGAGCATTGCGGGGGTGACCCACAAAGCAAAAAAGAAAAAAAAAAAAAGACAATTTTAGTCAAGAACTGAATGAGCTTTTGGCTAATGCTGGCACTTAACACTCTGAAAACTTCACTCACCCACATCAAGTGTGCACAGAAAGGCTACGGAATCCAAATTCCATTAGTTCAAGCCAAGTCACTTAGTAGAGTAAGAGGCTATCTTGTTAAATGGAAACCTTTAGTTTTAAGGCATTCAAGAAATGTGTGGGAGTAATTTGTTCAGAGAGTCACTTATCTAGATAACCAGGCTTTTGTGAACGCTGACCATGAAACTATCACTTGCATATAAAAACCAAACTTTTAACCTTTATCACTGATGGAGGGGAGACGTTTCAAACCAAACAAAATAGAAAAAAGTGGTATGAGCGACCAGGACCTCATCGTTCTGACTGTGGCCCTGCCTTGGGTAACGCCTACCTCGAGCACGAACAGCTGACTCTTTGGGTTGGATCCACAAAGTCCCAAGTAGCAGGATTGTTAGCAGGCTCTTCTTCAAGAGTTGGAGTTGACATCTGAGTCCTCCTAAGAAATATTTAAAAGTGACTTGAGTAAACACCAGCTAATAGTCATGTGGGGAGGAGACAGATGTCAAGACACTTGTATACATTTCACATAACGATATTAGTCAGGCTGAGCGGACCCAAAGGGGCGGAGCTGGGGCTGGAGAGGAGCGCTGTCGGGAAATAGCTGCTCTACCCGGCTTAAGCAGCAGGATATAAAAATATTTTAATTTTGAGTGGCACACAAAGGACATACTGCAAATAAAACAGCACCAGGTACTATTTGCTGCTTACAAGAACTAAATATGTCACTGTATTTGTCAATTATATGTCCTTAGATGATTCAATCATGCTGAAACTCCTACAGGTCGTAGCACTTAGGAACACAAGTATCTCTAATACATTCAGTGGTAACTGGGACACAAACTATTCTGCTGTCTCGGAGTGAAAATAAACACACAGGCGGCATCTCTGTGTTGCAGATTCTGCTACAGCTCAAACTATGAAGAGCTTCAGTGATAGCTTACAGGGGCATCTCTTGTTCTCCGTCCCTCCCTACCCTTTCTTGGGGTCTCACTTCTCCCTTCTGCGTGCTGACAGGGAGGTTAAGAGTCTATTAGATCTGAAAGAGGTGAAAGGCTAGTGGCTATAAAAATCAAAGATGGTTAATAAAAAAGGAAAGTAAGAACACTTTAAAACTGTCCAGGCCTTGCATATACAAGTGAAAAATCTGTACCAGCCATTTTAAGGAAAACTATCATTGTTAAGTGACCAAAGATTACTCTAATTCTAGAACAGGACATATAATTTTTCATGCAACTATTTTAGACTTTACCTAGTGTAGTCTTGCCACCAATCTGTCTAGAACCAATCACTAAGAAATAAATATTGGTGTGAATTTGGTAGGCTCAGAGGACTTTAAAATCTGTAATGTAAAACTTTGACTAGTGGTAACTGAAATATTTAATTCATTCCTACATGCATTCTTAGAAGTTGCTGACCAAAGCATTCCATATTTATTCTGTTCCAGTGAATTAAGATTTAATGTACTTGCATCAATTAAGAGCAAGTTCTATCAGTTTAGTTTAATCAGTACAAATATGAAAAGCAGTTGATGTTTGTATACACCTTGATATAAATCAAATCGGATTTATTGACTACTATTTGTCATGATCATGCAACTAAAATGATCACAAGTTGTGTCTTCTAAGAATCAATTCTCTTTCCAAAAACATATTAAGGCAGGAAAGCGGGACGCAGGAGGGGACAAAGGAAAGAAAGGGAGGGAAGAGGGCCGGGGCGGTAATACAACAGGAACAGGGAGCTTATTTGTCTTGCACACAGCTGACCTGGGTTTGATCCCGGCATCCCAAATGATCCCCAAGTACCGCCAGGAGTCTGAGTGCAGAGCTAGGAGTAACTCCTGAGCATCACCAGGTATGACCCAAAATAGTCAAAAAGAAAGGGAGGAAAGAGCAAAGGGGGGGGGAAGAAGCGTACAGGTAGGGAAAGAAAATAGTAGTTTCTCCTATCAACAAACAGAAGACTGCAGCTAGGACGTAACCTCTACTTGGTACCAGTTCCAAAATATGTCAGCTAAAACATAAAGCCAATGTGTAACAGGAAACATGGCGAAGGCAATTTTTCGTTGTAAGTCTAGAGCATTTATAGATTGGCAAAGAAAGGGAAAAAACCAAACACGCAATGACTGTCTTTGAGCGATCTATCAGATGAGCATCAAGACTATCAGATGAGCATCCTGCTCAGCTGAGATATCTGGAACTTCAAAATGCTCCTGGGTAATCAAATACATAAAATTCTTTCACATTTTTGGTTTAATCTTTATTCTCCATATTCAAAGAGTAAAGTAACAATCCACTGGTAGGCGGCCAGTTTTAACACATACGATTAAAATGGGCCTTTTTCATGAATACTGAAATGACAATCAAGAGCTGCGGGCGCGGCGTGGACCGAGATGGAGGGGACGGCACGTACTTGGCCTGGGTTCTGTTGAGGATGCATTCCTTCCACACTCGATGGACCATGTGATTGTGGAGCTTTGGAGGAATCTTCCCGATCTCTTAGGACTGTGCGTAGCTATCGTGGCCCCGTCCTGGGAGCCCAGGTGACTGGCAGCACTCTGGGTACCTCCGCTCTCACCTAGGGAAGAAGATGATTCGGGGCGTCAGACTTTTTCTGAAAACGTCTTCTAGAGCAGAGGCATAAATATTTGAACTGAAGAGACCCAGAGCCCCTTGGTTTGGCCCGTATCTTCTGGGGATAACACTACCTGCAACTGTGAGTTTAATCTTGTCGAGGGCCTGAACAGAGTTATTCCTACTCGAGAGGTATTCAAGAATTTCTTGGGGCTTTGTTTTTTATGCCATACCTGGCAGGGCCCAGGGGTCACTACCAGCTCTGTGCTTGGGGACAGGGGGTTCGCTCTGGGCAACCATCTGGTACTAGGTATTAAGCCTGAGCCTCCTACATGCAAAGCCCTAGAGAATTTTCATTTGTCACAGCATTAAAAAAAAAACTAGTCATGAATTGTTTTGAAATTGTCTTTTATTTCTCAGTTTCTTGGGCCACACCTGGAGGTGCTCAGGGGCTTACTCCTGTGCTCGGGGCCAAATGTGGTACCGAGGATTGAACCCAGGTCAGTCTCATGCAAGGCGGCGCCCTACCCACTGTACTATCTCACCAGCCCTGTTTTGAAAATTTAAATCCCAAGGCAGTACAGTTTCAGGCAGAGCCAAACAGTCGAGGGAGCTTAATTCTCATTAGCTGACTGGTTGTGTAACACTGCACCGGTGTTCTGGAGAAAGAGCTTAATGGCACAAAGCATTTTAACAAGGTCAAATTTCAAATTTGCGCGTGAAACTGTTTGTCCTCAAGCCTGACACCATTTATGAAGCTTAGTAGAGAAATACTGAGAGAGGCTGTCTCCACGAGCTGTCCTGGAGGATTAAAGCGCCACGCATTTCTCACGAGGGCGCTGATCGTTTTCTGCATTCTAGCCGGTACACAATCCCATTTCTTTCCAATGGCCCAATATGACTATTGGCGATATTGGCTATTGAGTATATTATGAGTATTTTATTCTATCTCATATAAGACAAAGTCAATTTTCAGTATTATATCCTAATTTGATTATTTCCACCTTTCTCATTTAAAAAATATATGGTGGGTTTTATTCAAATCGAACTATTATATAAAAATCTTGACCAAAATAATCAATCTCAATCACTCTACAAATTCCACGCTTCCCTGGAAAAATAATAACTCAAGCTAATATTCTAGGCACCCGATGCAGCAGTAAATGTGAACAGTTATAGGCTTAGCTTAAGGTTTTCTAGAAAAGGGGAAAAGATAACCCTGTGATGCTCACATTCTACAGTTTTCTTGTTCCCAGAACTAACACAGAGAAGACATTTTCCCTTTATTACTGCTTTTTAACTCCTGGAGTTGGCGCATGGTGCAAAATAAATCATTTCAATTTTACAACGAATTTTCAAATGTCCGTTATAAAAATACTAAAGTGAAGAGATAAACAGATATTAACACAATCCTTCACTCTCCAAACATTTTTTTTCTTTTTGGGTCACACCCCACAACGCTCAGGCGTGACTCCTGGCTCTGCACTCAGGAATTACTCCTGGTGGTGCTTGGGGGACCATATGGGATGCCGGGGATCGAACCCGGGCTGGCCGCATGCAAGGCAAACGCCCTCCCGCTGTGCTATCACTCCAGCCCCCTCCAAACATATTTAAGGCTACACAACTTTAGAGGACTTAAAATGTGAATGATATTGACACGGACAAAAATGAGACTTTTCCTCTCTGCTATTAGTCTAACTTCACTGATGTCTAGAAGGGGAAAGGAAAGCTGATGCCCCCAGCGCGCATGATTTTGTGCACACTAATCGGCCTTGGGGCGGAAGAAAGTACAGTAGGTATTGTGCCTGCCTTGCCAAAGACTGGGTCTGGAATGGGAATGGGTCTGATTCCCAGCAGCCCACATGGCCCCTGAGCCTGCACAGATGCGTGTGGCCCCACACCAAAGCAAATACACAAAAACACAAATTGACCGAAAATGCAGGTGCCTCGGGGCAGTAGAGGACGCCAGTAGCTCCCTCTCCCCCGTGCGGAGGAGAGCAGGCAGTGGCCAGGCAGCAGCTGCAGCACTGCCCAGGCTCAGTCCGAGTCTCTCTGAGAAGTCTTGAACTTTTGTAATTCGATGCATCTGATGTAAGAAATTAGGAAAATTCATTTTGTGCGAAAGAACTAGTTCCTTTATGTTGCTTAAGAAAGTGAGGCAGCATCAGGGAAATTATCTTACCCAATGGAAAATGGCAAGCGCCCTAAGTTACACAGGCTGGAATTTAAAGCTGTGTAGTTGTTTAGCACATATTGGAACTGTAAGACAAAAATCCTGTTTCTGAAATACAAATATCAGGATTCTGAACCAATCTAACCTCTGTCAAAATATGTATAAAGCAAGTCTCCAAGATTAAGCTGAATACTAATCTCATTTTAAGTACAAAGATATAAAAATGGGTGACAACTTACATTATGAAAAGTGTTTAAAGACCAAACCTAGACACAAAATTTAACTAAAACTTTAAGACTGAAAATGCTGGTCTTTACAAATATTCTCTATGATTTATGTTAGAACTTTTTTCTTTTGCATTTTAAACAACAAAAATATATTTTTAAGTTCTGTTTTTTTTTGGACCACACCCAGCAGCGCTCAAGACCAGGAGCTGAGCAAGTCACCCTCCATACGATCTTTCCAGCCCCCTTTAAAGCTGCCTTAACAAAACAATGACACAGAAAATCCTTTCACAGGGTTTCCTTAAATTCCTGGCTCTGTTCTGTCAGGGCTCCATGCACCGGTTTCAGCACCAAGCGACACCCAGCTCTGAGAAAGCGGAGGCGACAGTGTTGCCCACGCCTCCGCACAACACCCGAGAATCCCTTTCAGATGAATTAAAAATGTATGCTAAAACTGAACATTTGCGTGTCATTTAAAAAAATTTAAAGTACCACTTGTATACTGCTTTATCATTTCCACAGAAAACTTTTTTAAAGTATATTTCCACAGAAAACTTTTCTAAGTATATTTTTTTTCTGGCATGCGAGAACAGTTTAGATCTGGTCTCGGAGCTGGAGAGAGACGCTCGCCTTCCATGCGGCCCACCCAACTTTAATCCCGGTACGCCATCGGTCCCCAGAGCTCCCAGGAATGATCCTGGAAAGAGAGCAGGGAACCATCTCTGAGTGCTTGCACGTGTGGCCCCCAAACAAAAGCTAACCAAAAGGTCAAGTCTCTCAGCAACTCTGAAGCTTACAGCGGCGCGTATGTGATCCGAAAGCTTACAGTGATGCTGCACGTGACCCTAAAGCTTACAGTGACGCTGTGCGTGACCCTAAAGCTTACAGCGACGCTGTACGTGACCCTAAAGTTTACAGTGACGCTGCGTGACCCTAAAGTTTACGGTGACACTGTATGTGACCTAAAGCTTACAGTGACGCTGTACATGACCCTAAAGCTTATAGTGACGCTGCACGTGACCCTAAAATTTACAGTGACGCTGTACGTGACCCTAAAGCTTACAGTGACGCTGTCACGTGACCCTAAAGCTTACAGTGATGCTGTACGTGACCCTAAAGCTTACAGTGACGCTGTCACGGGACCCTAAAGTTTACAGCGACGCTGTGCGTGACCCTAAAGCTTACAGTGATGCTGTACATGACCCTAAAGCTTACAGTGACGCTGTACGTGACCCTAAAGTTTACAGCGACGCTGTACGTGACCCTAAAGCTTACAGTGATGCTGTACGTGACCCTAAAGCTTACAGTGACGCTGTACGTGACCCTAAAGCTTATAGTGATGCTGTATGTGACCCTAAAGTTCACAGTGACACTGTGTGTGACACTAAAGCTTACAGTGACGCTGTATGTGACCTAAAGCTTACAGTGACGCTGTGTGTGACCCTAAAGTTTACAGTGATGCTGTATGTGACCCTAAACCTTACAGTGATGCTGTGCGTGACCCTAAAGCTTACAGCGACGCTGTATGTAACCCTAAACCTTACAGTGACGCTGTACATGACCTAAAGCTTACAGCGACGCTGTATGTAACCCTAAACCTTACAGTGACGCTGTGCGTGACCTAAAGCTTACAGCGACGCTGTATGTGACCCTAAACTTTACAGTGACGCTGTATGTGACCCTAAAGCTTACAGTGACGCTGTGCGTGACCCTAAAGTTTACAGCGGCGCTGTATGTGACCCTAAACCTTACAGTGACTCTGCACGCGTGACCCTAAACCTTAGTGACGCTGTATGTGACCCTAAACGTTACAGTGACACTGTATGTGACCCTAAAGTTCACAGTGACGCTGTGTGTGACACTAAAGCTTACAGTGACGCTGTACGTGACCCTAAAGCTTACAGTGGCGCTGTATGTGACCCTAAACGTTACAGTGACGCTGTATGTGACCCTAAAGTTCACAGTGACGCTGTGTGTGACACTAAAGCTTACAGTGACGCTGTATGTGACCCTAAAGCTTACAGTGACGCTGTATGTGACCCTAAACGTTACAGTGACGCTGTGTGTGACCCTAAAGCTTACAGTGACGCTGTATGTGACCCTAAACGTTACAGTGACGCTGTGTGTGACCCTAAAGCTTACAGTGACGCTGTATGTGACCCTAAACGTTACAGTGGCTGCACGTGACCCTAAAGCTTACAGTGACGCTGTACGTGACCCTAAACCTTAGAGTGACGCTGTAAGTGACCCTAAAGCTTACAGTGATGCTGTATGTGACCCTAAAGCTTACAGTGACGCTGTATGTGACCTAAAGTTTACAGTGACGCTGTATGTGACCTAAAGTTTACAGCAATGCTGTATGTGACCCTATCTCCAGGACCGACACTTATCAAGGAGCTTCAAGCTACCCGTGAACTGCAAGGACCCTTCCCCACACCAGCCCTCAGGCTCTGCCAGTCTAACCTCTGTTGAGTTCTGTTTCTCATTGTCGTTCTGAAGGCACCATGTTGAGGAAAGTGTGAGCATCGGGTCTTGCTGTGTGTCGAATGCGCTTCTCGACCTAAGCACCTTCTCCCAATGTCACTGCTCCTTCCAGCCCACACCTCATTCCCCACTGTCCCATCGCTCTTCTGGTAATCTCAGTTTTGCACACAGCACTTTCAAGCATGCAACTTACTAATGCGTATTAACAACCCTGCACATTGGGTAGTGTGATACAGAAAACAATGACATTTGGAACATGTCTGAAAATCAAATGAGGTCTGTAACCCATTAAAAGCGGTAGGCTCTGAAATTCATTTCAATCTCAAAATCTACACATCTCCCTAATATTTGGTTTATTTATTGAAAATCCATCATGTACTAAGCACTGTACTAGAAATTTTGAAATAATGTCCTATCTAATCCTCACAAAAATTACCATAAAAGAGTGTATCATGCTTGTATTCTGTTTTCAAAGTTTCGCAGCCAAGACTTTATTTACTCTGTAGCTCCTGCCAGCAAGGCCCACATTAAACTCCTATAAATAATCTCATTTCAGCTCGAGTGTGATGAATAGCCTCTCCGGAGTGACTAGACTGCCAATTAAAATGAGCTCAACTATAACAACAAAGATTTTAATATAGGAAATATTCTACTCAACCAGGAAGGCAAAATCAACCCAACCTAAACAATTTCTGGATTTTTCCACTAAGGAAGACTGTTTGAATTGTCAGAAATTTCACAAGCAATTCATATTCAGTATTAATATAGGTGGCTGAGAGGAAACAAGCCTTTTTTGAGGTTCCTGGATGCTGGTGTAACTTGATATTCTGAAAGGGAATTGTCCAAGATTTGTCTCTGGCTAGCAGTGACCACAAAAAAGTAGCAAAAGTTTCTGCCACTGTCTGACTTTGCATTTCCCAGCAACCAACATCGTCTCTCTACTGTTCAGAGGTGTGTGTGTGTGTGTGTGTGTGTGTGTGTGTGTGTGTGTGTGTGTGTGTGTGTGTGTGTGGTGGGGGGGATGCAAGGGAAAATATATGTAAAGAACCTATATGTAAAGAAAATAATTGTAAAACAAAAAACCCAAATGATTTTTATATGGTTTTGCTAAGGGCACAATGAAAATCCTAAGACACTTTTAAACTTTGCTTAAACTCCTCCATTTTGAAAATCTCTTCTCTTCTTCCTCCCACTAGGAACTTTCTCAGGTTCAGATCCTCTCCGTGGAGGCCAGGGCGTGCTGCTTTTCGGGCTGCTCCTGGCTGGCACTCACCTATGACAGCCTGCTCTGGAGAGGTGGGAGGGGTGAGCGGCATGCCACAGTTACTGGGGTCTTTCACAGTACCGAGTCCCTGCTGGCCCATGGTGAGGTGGCCTCCAGCACCGACAACGCTCTGAGCAACGGGAGGTCATTCTGAGAGATCAGAACAAAGGCTGAGGGGTAAACCATCCGAACACCACCTGGAAAGAAGGAAGGAGACATTTCACACATGGCTAACTCTGTTATGCCCGCTAGGTTCTCCAGAAAGTGGTTCTTCTTTCTGAGTTAACTTTCTGAGTTAATAGCTGTTTCAACATGTGCGCCAACATTATGGCAACCACAGCGTTTCTAACACAGGGACCACTGGGGTTTCAGTATGTACCACTGTGCCATGAAAGTTTTTTAAAAAGGAAAAATTGTGAAGATTAAAGAAAGTCAGAATGGTTTAAGATAAAGATGACAGCAAAATGTTCTTACCAACAATTACTTCCACAGCCACAGGGAAATCGTCATCATAGCCCAACTCTTCCTCTTCCTTCAAGCCCTCCTTCTTTTTAAGCACCATTGGGTAGAAATACTGCCATTCCTCGATCAGTTTCCGCGTGGCGGAGTCTGACATCTTATGCGCTTGGCCTGTTAGCGTCCCATTTAAGCCATAAGGACTTACCAGAACTACGGTAAAGAGAAACAGGTTATAGCCCAGAGTAGTAAGGGCCTGCCTAAGTGCAGCCACTTGTGGTTTCAGTGTAAAGCAAAGCGTCACATCACGTTGATCGTTCTCTAGTTTACTAACTCCTTTGATTTGTTCTTTTGATTTTCTTTGTTCACAGAGGTGGGGGACCAAAGATCTCGTGTATGTGTCAAGACCTCACTTTACCATATCATCCTCCCCACAATTCCTTTGAAAGTATTGCTTTTTCCCCTTTAAGTTTCTCATTTAAGTGCTTTTATTTATCTCTCAATTCACATCAATATTTAAAGATAAAATCAATTGGGTGAACTGCCACACTACCAGCTCTATCAACATATGACATAGAACTGTCTATATATCACTGCATACTTATCGATGTAATAGCGTAAACAATACAAAGACCTAGTCTTGGACAACAGAAGGAAACCGTTCACTATGCCTCTGAAAGCGTGCCTAGGACTTGGACACCCTGGTGCGGCGGGAGTGAACGGTGGGCGCCAGCTGAACCAGGTCTAGCACTATGAATCCTGCCCGTCCAACAGGCTGCCAGTCAAAAGCGATGGCTGGACGGTGGGGGTAGGAGATGGAAGCAGATAAAAGGAAGCCCCCCCTCTTTCCCTTTCTCTCCCCCAACCCCAGGCAGACTGCAGGATTAGTGTGGCTCCCCCAGGCGCAGGCAGGTACTGAGCACAGGGATCTTGCCCATGGCACCTGATGGCAGGGAGGAGACTAAGGAAAGCCAGGACAAGCCACCGAAAGCACTGCAGTCTGGGGAAGGCCCGGGACACGACATCTGCTAAGGCCAGTGTGCGCGGGACACAGAATGGGGTGAGGGGACCCGGTTCATCGTACACTGGAGGCGAGTAGACAGCGCCTGAAAGACTTAGGGCCGTCGTGGGATGGGGCAGCACCAGGGTCAGGACGAGAGACATTGTGCATGGTAAAAGGGAGGCCTGGACACCTGTGGAGGGACCAGGCCAATCCTTACACTGTGTGACAAGCACTAGCTTGACCTTAACCTTCTGAGCCGGGGGTGGGTGCACCTTCCCCCCCAGTCCCAAGAAGCCACCGACTCAGAAAGATTCACTTTCATGCTATCGCCCCTACTGAGATGTCCTGAATATCTGAGTCTTAAAATATATGAGCAATTTCCAATAGCAGAAAAAATCTCAATGCGGCACACCTGGAACCCAATCATTAGTTTAGCTCACAGAAATGATATCTCAATCAAAGATGTACACACTAACACAACAGTCACTTCCTATCTATATCCCTGGAATCACGGAGCAAATGTGAAAACCGTTCATTGATAGGATTTGCCATGGCTACTAAATCACAACTTCGCACGCACATAAATGCTGTGTGTTGGCAGTCATCAAACAGGTCATCACCCATGCGAGGCTGTGCTCAACAACAAATCTCTCCCCAGGTGGATTATATACCTCAAATATGTGTATTGTACCAAGGAAACTGCCATACTTGTATTCCTCAATGCAACTTCACACAAAACCTGTCATGTGTGTGAGAAGCTCCCAGCAGAAATCTGGCATGCTTTGCCTGCTCCTACGGAAAAGCCTTTCCTTCCCTCTCCAGTAACTGACTACGCTGAGCTTCCGGAAGGCTACTGCAGATGGCGTCTTCGTCGGTGAGAGACGGGAGCAGGGAAGGCGGCCGAGGCAAGGCCGTGGCGTGCACTTGCCTTGGAAGGGCGCAGGGGAGGACTGGGCCATGTGCACGTGCTCCTCGTTGATCAGATAGATGGGCTGGTGCTGGGCGATCTCCACACTGGTGCAGGCGTTGCTCTCGCCATGGAGAAAGAGCGTTGAAAGCACAGGACAGGTGCTCGCTGGAAAAGAAGGAAGGACAAGCTTAAGTCTACACTGGCGGCGGGAACCAGCGATGAGAGCAAGTTTTACTTCACGAACACGCAGTTAGCCTTGACAGATTTCAGACTGGGTAAAGGCGAGCGAAACAACAGTAACTTGTTCACGAACTAAAGCACCCAAGTAAGTCTGGAAGATTATTTGTTGCTTTGTCTCATTGTGAAGGCATCTGTGCGGGATGCGTCCCTGCTTCTCCCTCATTAAGCGGCCTCAACAATCATAAGCTGTAGAACAGAAAATGCAGCAGGACTTTCTGCACCAGTTCCCAGCCTGCGGTGCTCGGACCTTCCCAGCTCTGTGCTTGGTGGTGCTCAGTCCTCCGCGGGCGGAAGGATCAGGAGTGAACAAGAGCAAATTTCTGCCTACATAAACAAAATATGTGCCCTGCCCCTGGACATATCTCTCTGCCCAGAACATTTTTCTACTCACTCAGCCACTGGCATCCAAACTGGCTTTTAACTGATTCTAAGAACAATTACAAGATACTTGCTTGGATGGTATGACATAGACACAGCATATTTACAAGTTTTAAAGTATTAATTAAGGTTAAAACAGTTGATTAAAAAGAAAAGCTGTTCAGGAGACTGCTGTACCTAAATTCCCAACAACGACTAATGCTATCCACGCTTCTAAATGGATACAGGCATCTCTATCCAGGCGTCAGTGCCAACAGTAAGAATGTACTGAAAATGACGTAGATGAAAATTCAACACACAAAATTACGCTGGTACATAACAAGGCCGTAACGTAACTGTGCTAATTGTAAACCAGAAAATTGTGTATATATAAAAAGTCAGTGGATGCATTTTAACCAATGTATTCATGCTTATTATCTCGTGTAGTAAGCAGCATATTTTTTAGGTTTGGGGTTTTGTTTTTTTGGAAGGGCCACACCCAGTAGTACTTGGGCTTATTTCTAGCTCTGCTCTCAAGAGCTCTCTCCTAGTGGTGCTTGGGGGACCATGTGGGGGTACGAGGAACTGAACCTGGGTCCGCAGCATGTAAGGCAGGCACCTTACCCACCGTATCATCTTGTCAACCCCTACAGCATACTTATTTCTCTATAAAACAACTGGCCAGAATTACAGACAATAAACGCATTCACTGGTTTCCAGTTTTTCACGGGAACAACTGCAACCATTTACCTATTAACCAGTAATCACAGAGAATGGTGCCAACAGCCTGGCGTGTCACTGACTAAAGCATCACCCTTGCCCTGTGGGGCACACATGCCAGCCAAACACTGTTATAAGTGCCTAGCAATAAAACAAAGAAATAGAATAAAAACAAAATTAAGAGGAAGTTCAAAGTGTACTGAATTTTTTTTCCAATTTGGAAGGTCCAGATAAATCAAAAATGCTAGAACAAATAAAAATTGGCCTTCAAAAGTAGAGAAAAAAAAATGAAAGCGAGAAAAAGCATGAGGTAAGAATAGACAAAGACCCCCCTCACCCAAAAAAAAAAAAAAGACATAGTTTGGAAATTCTAAGAGAAATGACTTAATATGATGGGAAAAGAATCTGAAACAGAAATCAGGTCACCACTTGAGAAGCTAAATTAAGATTTGATTAAATAATGTCAGCTAAATACAAAAAAACTGTTGAGATTTTCAAAACAGCATTGCACTTGATTTTACTGTGTCCCAAGACATAAAAAAAAAGCACAAACGGAAAAAGTAGGAATTAGACCAATGATCTAATTTTATATTGGTGGCTTAAAAAGATAATTTTTAATTAATTTATTTGGTTTTTAGGCCACACATCGGTGATGCTTAAGGCTTATTCCTAGCTCAGGAATCACTCCTAGAGGTGCTGGGGAAACATGGATGCCAGGAATTGAACCCAGGCCATCCACTTGCCCGGCAAACGCTCTGCCCGCTCTACTATCCCTCCAACCTCCATTTTTTAATGTTTCTCTTGAGAGACAATTAAAAACAGTGCAAGAAAAATAATAAATTAAAGTGGAATTATGAGACCACAGATGACTACATCACTATCACTATCTTCCCATTCATCATCTATTTGCTAGAGCGGGCACCAGTAATATCTCCAAATGTCCTGTCTCATGCTAGTAGAATCCAAAGGCATCCACTTGCTCCAGGAACATAAAGAGGCTCAAGCCATTATATTAGGTCATAGGAATGACCTAATATAAATGTTACTGGTATTTCACTGTATCACTGTATCACTGTATCCCCGTTCATCATCGATTTGCTCGAGTGGGCACCAGTAACATCTCCATATGTCCTGTCTCATGCTAGTAGAGCCCAAGGGCATATGCTTGCTCCATAAAAAGCCTCAAACCATTCCAATCATGTGATGGGAGTGAGGTCTAAAATTTTTACTGGTATTTGGCATATCAAATATGACACGAGCAGCTTGCCAGGCTTGCCGTGCAGGTGGCATACTCTTGTAGTCACCTCTAAATAAAGCATTTATTGATGAACCGCGTGGCAGGTAGCGGCCACCGCAAGCCGGGCTGTGATAGTCTGGTCTGCTGGGTGGAGTTGTGACGAGAGGGAAGTCTGGATGTGGAAAACGGCAGCCCCCATGGAGTCGGGGGTCACCTGGCTTGTTGTGAGGCTCTGCTGGGGTGGCGGGCCAGGGCTAGAACCCGCCAAGCCTCCCGGGTGCCTCATGAGCGGCTGGGCACAGGGAGAGCAAGTAGCAGCTCTGCCCCATGTCTGAGAGTCTCTCGATGACTACATAATTTGCTATAATTCACCTCCCCTCTGATCAACCCTCGGACTGATTCATCTCTCCTGGCAGGAAGGAGAAGCCCAGAAGCTCAATACTGACTCCACTAGTCTTGGCTTCCCTTTCTCCGCTCTGGTTACCTGAAGTAGCCACAAAGCTCTTTTCTCTCATTTCCTATAAATATTGTTTCAATGTCTTTTCCTCAGCAAGGCTTGTCTTCAACACGCACATAGTTCCCTCCCTGCCCCGCCCCCCATGGCACTTGTGGATCAGATTAAAAACACACACACACAAAGTCCACCAAAAGGTTCAATCCTCATCACCACTGCCCTGAGGCCTGCCAGGAGTGACCCCTGAGTGCAGACCCAGAGGTGAGCCCTGAGCACTGCTGGCTGTGCCCCTCAAAACAGGATGAAGGCACCTGCTCTGATACTCTGCTCAAGCTACCCAGCCACTGAAATTACACAAGGAGAAAAGAAGTATCAAAACCTGTAATAATTCTATTTGTGTAGCATTTAATTCAAATTTTCTATAAATAAGACACAGAATAAAAGAGAATTATGTTTTGGAAGCTGGCAGATAATAGAAGAGTTATGATCGTTATACCATTTAGAAAAATAGTAGAAAAATACCCCATTTACAACACCAATGAAAATTAGAGGCATCTATAAAATAATGTAAGAAGACAGAAACTTTTTTAGGAAAGTATTTGTTATTATGCATGGGACCAAGATCACAACTGGCAATTCTCCGCAATCTCATCTCAAAAGTCAATGCAGCTTCAACCCATGTGCCAGTAAGGCTTCTGACCAATCCTAAGGTTTACATAGGAACTTCGTCAATAGCCAATGAATTCTGAGAAAGAACAAAGCAAGAGACTTAAGCATCAAGATTTATTACTAAGCAGTGTAATTATAACCCAGTGGTAATGACGCGAGGACAGAAACTCTGAAATCAATGTTCGAACTGGCTCATCTCTCAGGGCAGGAAGTTAGAGCCCAGAAGCCCAATACTGGCTCCATTAGAGTCTCAGCTTTCCTTTCTCCATCTGGTTCCCCAAGTATCCACAAAGCTCTTTCTCTCCTTTCCCATAAATATTGTTTAAATGCTATTTCCTCGGCCAGGCGTGTCTTCAACACACACAGTCCCTCCCTGCCCCAAGACCATGCATGCCCCTCTCACACTCACGGGTCACATCTTTTTAAAAAACGTTCATCCACAGGAAGTTTCACTCTGTTGTGTTCTACCTATCATGAAAGAAGATCTACAAGAGGAAAAGAAGAGAGGATGGAGAGAGAGGAGGGAGGGAGGGAGGGAGAAGGAAGGAGGGAGGAGGGAAGGAGACAAAGGGAAGAAAACAGGAAGAGAGGAATGACTGAGGGAGGAGGAGTCGGACTGAAAAGGAGAAAACATTAACACTCCGAGTGTATATTACTCTCACCCACTACGGTAGGAATGTTGTTGGGTTCAACCCCTGAGGAAACCAGTATGAAGGGATCTCAGTAAGCTCAGATCTGAACTGCCAGGTGACCCAGCGATTCCTCTTTGGGCAGCTCCTAAATACACACACGAGGACAGATATACACCATTACTCACGGCAGACTTAGCACAGAGCTAAGATACAATACGGAACCAGCCTTGGTGTACTGCACCTTCGATGGAGACCATGAGGCTGCAGGGACCAAAGGAATCAAGCAATCTGCTGCAACCTGGCGGGAACAGGGACATTATCACATGGAGCGATGTAAGCCAGAGGTGGCCAATACAGGATGCCCTCACTGCTGTGCGGCTTAGAGTAACAGAACAAGGGAACGCAGTGGAGAGCAATGCCTACATCACCCTGGACTCCAGACTCCAGAGAGAATGATCAAGAAGGAAAGAAGCTGAGGGGGAGGAAGAATTAAGAAAGGGCCGTAATGGGGCACAGTGGTGGGGGCCCCTGGTAGGCGGGTGGGGGAAGGAAGAACTTAAGGGCCGTAATGGGAGTACAGTGGTCAGGGGGCCCTGGTAGGCTGGTGGCGTGGGATAGTGCAAAGCACAGATGCCAACACTAGAAACAGGAGATCTACACTACGACCACTGAACTCTAAAAAATGTGCCTGTCAAGGTGGGAAGACGGAAGTGGGGGGGTAGAGGGGAGCAGAAGGGAGCACGGGAACTAAGGTGGAAGGAAGGAAGTTGGCACCGACGGTGGAATTGGTGTTGGAACATTGTGTGCCAAAAACTCACCTATCAATAACTTTGTAAATCACAATCCTCTAATTAAAAGTATAAATTATTTTTTAAAATAATGAAATGTTTATTTTCCTGATCCCGAAAGAGCCCTTAATACAGCAGCAGTAAGAAAGGCAAACAAGCAGTGCCTGACAAAATTTCATGGCCATCCTAGGCTGCCAAAGCGAAGAAGGACTAAAATGACTGTCTGTACTTTCAATGCACGTACACTGGCATCGGAAGCATATATTGAGGATCTGATGCTGCAAGCAAAAAAAGATCAAGTACGACATCATTGGTCTGACTGAGACGAGGAGGCGTCAGTCGCATCATGCTGTATTTGATATGGGAGAAGAATTGTTCCTTGGAACATGCGATGAAAGAAAGCGTCAGTGGCGTTGGTGTCCTTGTCAACAGGAACATGGCCGTAAACATTGATTCATTTGAATGCCTAACAAACCGAATAGGACGATTACACTTGAAGAGATGTGGCCCACTGCCAGCAATTTCTATCTTCATTGTCTATGCACCAACATCCACATACAAAGAAGATGAAATTGAGAAATTCTACATGGAATTGGAGGAGTTCTATAAAAAGATCACACCTTCTACAAGATCATAGTCGGTGATTTTAATACCAAGATAGGACCAAGAAGATCGGCTGAAGAACTCCACATTGGGACCCATGGCCTAGAATGGAGCGAACAGGGTGAGAGACTATCTGAGTTCATCATGTCCACCAAGACCATTCATGGGAACTCACAGTTCCAGAAAGCTGAAGCGAAACGTTGGACATGGGAATCTCCTGGCGGACAGTTCCACAATGAAATTGACCACATCATCTTCAATCGACGGTTTTGTCTGACCCGATGTAGCTGTCGTCCCCAAATTCCAAACAGGATCGGACCACTGTCTCCTTCGTGCAAAATTCTACTTCCCACAACGGGGAGAAAAGGCTGCAAAGTTTAAGAAGAGAACTCCCAGAGCGACCACCAACTGGGAACTCTTTGGCACCATTGCAGCAACATGGGAAGATACCATCATTGGCGACATCGATGAAGAATACAACCGACTGGTTCAGCACCTCCATGATTGTGCGAAGAATGCCGAGAGAGAGAAAGACACAAAAGGACGCCTGTCTTCAGAAACTCTCGAGCTCATTCGCCAACGTGGTAAGGCGCGAGCCTCAGGAGACCAAATGCTAACGTCCAAGCTTGCTAAATGGTGCAGAGAAGCGATAAAAGAAGACCTCAAAGACAGAAGAGCAGAAATACTGGAAGATACAGCTGAAGCCGGGAAAAGCATTCGCACTGCCC
This sequence comes from Cryptotis parvus, assembly GCA_021461705.1. Lineage (NCBI taxonomy): Eukaryota > Metazoa > Chordata > Mammalia > Eulipotyphla > Soricidae > Cryptotis > Cryptotis parvus. The sequence continues at coordinate 56,478 of JAJIBD010005685.1, read as the reverse complement.
GCCTGTCCTTTGCCAACTATAAGACCAAGATGACTGCCCTCCGACGCCCTGATGGATCTATCACATCTTCCAGAAAGGCAATGGAGAAGATTATCCAGGACTTCTACTCAAATCTCTTTGATAGCCACATCCACCTGCCCACATACCAAATTCCACAAGATGGATATGTCATTCCCAACGTTCTCCCTTCTGAAATCCGAAATGCCATCTCGGTCGGTAAAGAAGGGAACAGCACCAGGCCCAGGCAAAGTCAGACCCGAACACCTGAAGAATCTGCCGTCAGTACTCATCAATACACTAGTTCGGCTCTTCACACGTTACCTGTCTGAATGCAAGGTGCCCTCCCAATGGAAAACCAGCAGGACAGTTCTTCTGTTCAAGAAGGGAGACATTCACGACATCGGCAACTATCGCCCCATCTGCCTGTTGTCTGTCATCTACAAGCTGTTTACACGAGTCATCCTGAACAGGATTAGCAGAACACTAGATGAAGGACAACCATGCGAGCAAGCAGGCTTCCGGAAAGGATTCAGCACAATCGACCATATCCACAAGGTAACCAAGCTCATTGAGGTTTGTAGGGAATACAAGATGCCGCTCTGTCTCACGTTCATTGATTTACAGAAAGCCTTTGATTCTGTGGAGACTGAAGCAGTCACCGAAGCCCTAGCCAAACAGGGTGTTCAAACCCAATACATTAAGATCCTTCGTGAGCTGTATTACGGATTCACCACCAGGATCTCACCATTCTACAAAGAAGTGATCATTAATGTGAAAAGAGGGGTTCGACAGGGTGATACCATTTCACCAAAACTCTTCAGCGCCACCCTCGAGAACATCATGCAACAATTAGAATGGGAAGGAATGGGAGTGAAGATAGATGGTCGGCAACTACACCACCTCCGCTTCGCTGATGACATTGTTCTAATAACACCAAACATTAGCCAAGCGGCACAAATGCTGGCTGACTTTGACCGAGAATGTGGAAAGATAGGTCTACAGCTGAATCTAAAGAAAACTATGTTCATGAAGAATGAACTAGTTCCAGAGGCCCCATTCACTCTCAATGGAACAAACATCTCTGAATGCAGCAGTTATGTGTACCTAGGTCGAGAACTCAACATGATGAACGACCTAAAACCTGAGCTGCGCAGGAGGAAGAGAGCGGCATGGAATGCCTTCAAAGGCATCGAAGAAATAGCTAAAAAGGACAAAGAACCTCCGGCTCTGGGCACATCTCTTTGACTCCACCGTTCTCCCTGCATTAACATACGCCTCAGAGACCTGGGCTCTACCAAAGCAGGATGAGAATGCTATTCGGGTCTCCCAGAGAGGAATTGAAAGAGCTATGCTTGCAAATATCACGCCTCACTCAAGTGAGAGAAGGATTCTGGAGTTCTGACCTTCGTCGCTATTCCAGAATCAGGGATGCTGTCTCGTTTGCCAAGGCATCGAAAATCAGATGGGCTGGACATGTAATGCGATTTGGAGACAACCGCTGGACTAGAGCCATTACCGACTGGATCCCACGGGATGTCAAAAGATCACGTGGCCGCCCACCTACAAGATGGTCAGACTTCCTTGTAAAGACCCTGAAGGAACGGTTTGAGGTTCTTCATATTCCTGAATCAACCAGATGCCATTGGGCTACATTGGCACGTGAGAGGGTCCAATGGAAATGTTACTGGCGCCCACTCGAGCAAATCGATGAATAACGGGATTCAAGTGATCAAGTAATTTTTTAAAAACCACACACACAAATATAGTTAAATTATAGTGTGTATAAAGAACTGTATTTATACGGTTTATATAAAGAACTGTATTAATTTTTGTTATATGTCTTTAGTATCTGTTCCTTGTTTTATTTAAAAATCAAAATGAGGATTTTTGAAGAATACAAGTAAGAAAATGTCAGATAGTTATTTTATGACTAAAAACACCTGGATTTTCTGTGTAAGAAATTTATTGTGAAAGCAATAGTTTGTGTCCTGTACAAATATCAATAAAAAAATCACTGCAGCTATTTATTAAACCTTTCAAAAAAAAATCTGACTTCAAGAATGTAACATGACTTCAGGAAGCTTATTTTAAAAATATCACTTCATGAGAAATCAAAGCTATTGATTTCAATCTCACCTCAGGGTTTCCTAAATCATTAGGATTTAGGCAATATATTTATGCTTTTCTGAACCATAAATCATACAGAGCTATATGGAGACTGGTGAGGACGGACGCACAACCTCACCACAGCGCCGAACTCCCCCAGGCGGGCTCCTCTAGTAAGGCCACGTAGCCACTGCCTAACATATCTGCCTAATGCCAGCGTGGGATGGTTAATACTTGGGCATTTCCCCAAGATATTTCTGTTGTTCCACCCAAGTTTGTACTGGTTCATTCTTAAATCCTGTCTGTCATGGTTCAGTATCACCCCCCCACCCCACCCCAGAGATTCTCGCATTAGCTCCCTGGACAGAAACCTCTTTCTTCTCTGCTACTTCTTGTTTGGACTCATTCTAACAGAAGAACTCATTTAACCCACAAACTTTTACCTAGGCACAACCTCTATATGCTAGATGTTTGGTCAGATTCAACAAAAATAAAAACATTCAGCCTGGAATATTTTATAGGTTCCTTAAAAAAAAGTACCTAAGCGGCATTTAATAGGTTCTAATCAAGATCCCTAACAATGATCTTATTAGATTGTGCGCTGGTGCTCCAGGATGAAGCTGGTGCGCTGTGTGCACGGCACATGCCTCCTGCTTCTGCCCATCCCTCGGGACCCAAGAGGTTTTAAAGGACAACAGACCAGAACTCTGGTGCCTATTAGCATATATGTAGCACAATATCAAAGACATTGAAAGTGAAAAGAACTATGAAGATGGAACATGTCTGGTAGTGTATGTCAGTCAAAATTCCACTCTTAAATTCATAAGAAAACCTCTCATGGTGAAATTATTATGGCCCTTCATGTGAGGTGTATATCCTGGACAATCTCAAAGAGTACGTTTATACTTTAAAGGAATAACATCAATCCATGGGAATAAGGGGAAAGGCAGAAAGGAAGGGGAAACAAACTGTGTTTGGGGGCTGGAGAATAGTACACGGGGTCAGGGACTTCTTGCAGGCGGCTAACCCAGGTTCGATCCCCGGCATCCCATCTGGTCCCCTGAGCACCGCCAGCAGTAATTCTTGAGTACAGAGCCAGGAGTAACCCCTGAGCATCGCCGGTGAGGCCCCTCCATTATCACTCTAATGATTTAGCTGCTACTTGCTCTCCCTGTGCCCAGCTGATCACGAGGCGTCTGGGAGGGATGGCGGGTTCTAGCCCTGGCCTGCCACCCCAGCAGAGCCTCACAAGAAGCCACAGGAACCCACACACCATGAGGGCCGCCATTTTCCATATCCGAACTCCCCTCTCATCAGAGCTCCACGCAGCAGAAGAGATGATTGCAGCCCGGTTCATCAATAAATGCTAGAGTTTTGAGGTGACTAGAAGATTATCTCACCCGCGGCAAAGCCTGGCAAGCTACCCGTGTCGTATTTGACATGCCAAATACCAGTACAATTATAGACCTCATTCCCATGACTTGATGGAATGGTTTGAAGCTTTTTATGTGCCTGGAGTGGGCAGATGCCCTTGGGCTATCTCGCATGTCACAGAACATATTGAGAGGCGTTACTGGTGCCCGCTCGAGAAATTGATGATCTACGGGAAGTCAAGTGATCAAGTGAATTATTTTTAATATTAACATTTTATGATTCATTCCGTGCCCGCCCCTTTCCCCCTTTCCTGTAAGAACCCCTTTTGGTGGCCACGCCAGGAAGCCGGCAACTTAGGGACTTGAGCTCCGTTTCCCACCTGTCGGCTTGTTACCAATAAAACTTACTCTATCGAGATGTTTCAGGTAATAAATAGGCAAAGAAGTATTACTATTGACTAGAACTCAGCCGACCCATAAGAAAGGCCAAGCTCAATGAAGAAGCATGTTCTCGTCCTCCTCCCGTATCATGGCCCGCTGTGTGGATTCACTTAGCCCCCAGAACACCACCCAACTGTCTCCTTGGTAGAACTCGCCATGGTCCATACTAGCTTGTGCTCCACAGTCAGAGTGGCTGAGCGCTGGTTCAGCTGATAATCAAAGACTAGTTTTAGGAAAGTGCCTCACAAGGCAAGCAACACGGTCAATGTGCAGGTATATGATGTCAGGAATCCTCCCTTTTTCTTTCTTGCTGTGACGACCCCTTGACTGCGCTGTGGCACGCTCCAGCTGTGGTGCTCACACACCTGGTGGCTGTGCACTAAAGGCAACAGTCTGCACTCAAGACTCGAGGCAGTGCTGGCTCCACCTGGAGGTCTCAAGCTTCCCAGGCAAGCGCTCGGACACCGAGCAGCCCCTGTGGCGGACAGTGTTTTGAAGCGCGGCGAGTTCAGTTATTATGAGGCAGAGGCAGCATGTAGTGCTGAAGGGCAGAGCAAATACAAGTTTGGGCTTTGTTTTTGTTTCTTCCAAAGACATTCTTTACAACTGCAACTATTTACTACAGAAACGCGAGGGCTTGTGGACACTGCACCTGTGCAGCTAGAAAGGACTGTGTGAATACGAGAAGGGAGAGGCGGAGGGTTCTGGATTATTTCATTCTTTTAAAAATTCTAAACGGTAAAAAAAAAAAAAATTCCTTTTTACTTCTTACATTGAGTTTTCAGAATGCAAGTATTGGATGTGCTTTCACAATGTATTATGAATATTAATACACACTCCTGTTCTTTTCAGGGTGGAAGAGTGTTTTGATAACAGATTCACAATACAGAATGCATTTAGATAATTTTATCTAAATGCTTTCTGTGGTATGAACTTATTATCTTAAAATTCTCCAAGCTGTCATTAGCCAAATGTCTTGCCCCACTCTATAGATCCTCATCTGGGAATATTTTGTTCATGTTACTTTCTCATTTTCTTTCTTCATAAATAAGCCATTTACCTTGGCAACCTCCACAAAGGCTTTCTGAGCTTCTCTGCTCCTAGTATCACGATCTATTCTCTTACTGGACGGAGCTTACCTTTTACCTCTTTCAAACAGGATGACTTCTAATATTTAAGTCAGACTTGATTAAAGTATCTCATAAAACTCTAAAACACCTGGGGGCTGGAGCGACAGCACAGCAGGCAGGGCGTTTGCCTTGCATGTGGCTGACCCAGGTTCGATCCCTGGCATCCCATGTGGTGCCCAGGCACCTCCAGGAGTGATTCCTGAGTGCAGAGCCAGGAATAACCCCTAAGCACTGCTTGGTGTGACCCCCCCTCTCCAAAATCAATCAGTTAATTAATTAAAATACTGTCACCAATTTATATAGATTCGCTTTAAATGAAAAGTTAAGCCTGATTCCAAAGGCAATGACAATGTTCAGGAATGCCAATGGCACATGATATTTCAATGGGCAATAGGACTTATAGATGTTAAATCACCGCTGCAGATCTACCCAAGGTCACTCTTCTCCAAGGGCTACTCTGCTACCATACACAGCCGCCGCAGTAAAGAGCTTTCCTCAGCACGTGCGTATGCCGTAGACCGACAAGAGCACACATGAATGCATCGCAGATACTCATTGACAAACCAGACCTCTCACTGCTCTTTCCTGCCAGTACCTCTGCAGAGCTAAGTCACTCCCAGTATCGGCACTGGGGTCACGCAGTAATTACTGACTCTGGCACTGGGGTTATGCAGTCATTCTCCCAGAAACAAGGTCCTGCCCCCGGTGCTGGGGGGTAACAAAGCAGGCGCACATGCTACTGTGATGCAGAAACAGTCTGGGGGGTCTGGAGACTCTGACTTCGCCCTAGGTATCTCACTCACTGGAAGCAAACAGCGTGCGGAGGCGCTGATAGCCTTCAGGCAAGGTACAAATGATCAGGTACAAATGATCTCAGATCACTTGAAAGATGCCAAAATGCATGCAGGAGTACCCGAGACAGCGATTTATCCTTGAAAATCAGAACCCGACATATACAGAATTGGAGAAGAATTACAAAAATTGTCTCGTTAAATCTCATGGGGTCACAAAACTGGGTCACAGATTATCTGGTCAGTCTCTGGACAGCCTTTTTTGAAATGTATGGGAGTGACCACCAGCTGAAATAAAGATTTAAGAGCCTGGAGAGATGTATAGCAGTTAAGGTGTCTGCCTTGCGTGTGGCTGACCAGGTTTGATCCCCGGCACCACATACGGTCCCCACAAACATGGTCAGGAGTGATCCCTGAGCACAGAGCTAGGAGTCAGCCCAGGGCACCTCCAGGTGTGACTGCCTCACTTCAAACGGTGGGGGTGTAACCCAATAACCTGTAAGTACCAAAGAACTTTTCAACCTCATTTAATGACATGCTTGGATTTTTAAAATATGAAATAAATTTTTAACCAGTTTTTTAGTGTTTTTTTTTTAAGAGAGTAACAAACCAAAAAAAATTGGGGGAGGAGTAGAAATAATGGAAATCCACAATTTTTTTTCTCCTTAGGACTATTAAGGAATTATACAACTTACAACAATATAGGCCAACCGATACTGAAATATCCAGGACTTGACCTTTTTGCTTCTGTATCTCAGAGGTCTTTTCTCCACTGTGACTGAATCTTACTAAAGTATCAAATAAGTATGTCAAGTACATCTTAAAGTCACAATATTTTTTAAAATGTATTTTATAAAACAATCAACCACTATGATTGATCTTTGCCACCAAGAGAATTCTGGGTAGGGGTCATGGCAGAGTTCTTGCCAACTTGAAGGAAAGGTAGGGGCAGACCTCTGACATCTGTCTAGATTCCAACACCCAGGTCGGCGTGGGAGAAACGAACTACCAAAATCGCAAAAGCAGATGGGAACTGCAATATGCTGCCATTCAACAGGTGACAATCACAAGCAGACCTTACGACTGGGTCACACACACACACACACACACACACACACACACACACAAAGGCAGAAAGGGCAGAGAAGGGAAAGGACAGATTGCGAGGGAGAGGGTTAGGGTTAGGGTTAGGGTTAGGGTTAGGGCTAGGGGCTAGGGGCTAGGGGCTAGGGGCTAGGGGCTAGGGGCTAGGGGCTAGGGGCTAGGGGCTAGGGGCTAGGGGCTAGGGCTAGGGCTAGGGCTAGGGCTAGGGCTAGGGCTAGGGTTAGGGTTAGGGTTAGGGCTAGGGTTAGGGTTAGGGCTAGGGTTAGGGTTAGGGCTAGGGCTAGGGTTAGGGTTAGGGTTAGGGTTAGGGTTAGGGTTAGGGCTAGGGTTAGGGTTAGGGCTAGGGAAGGCAGGAAGAGATGTGCCAGGGCTGAGGCTGCTCAGCAAACGCAGTCGTTCTGCCTAAATAAAACGCCAGTCTCCACACTCCACTCCTGGTCGGTTCATCACATGTGAGAAATGGCTGGTGTTTGTTTTCCTGCCTCGTTATATAAAAATAGTTGTGATCAAAATTATTTTATGCTGCTATTCTCAGAACTAGTTATTATTTTTAAGTCATTGTCTAGAATACAAAAGCAGCAGGGAAAACCTACCTCTTAATATGACTCCATTTCAGACCCACCAGCTGATACTCAACGTGGCCTGGTGCGTTCTTAGAGGCTTTCTGACATTTGGCGTTAGCCCGAGAGCAGGGCGTTTTATACTCAGCAGTGTTGGAAAATGTCTCGTGCACCAGAGCGCAAAGGCAGTCACAGTTTTTCCAGCCAAGGAAAATGAAATTGATGCTGACAGGTATTTCACAGAGCGCTACAGTCAGCAAGTATTTCTCGTCCTCGCCCACCCCCTCCCCCCAAGCCAGGCTCTTTAATCACAACACACAGCAGCCTATCAGCCACAAATTCAGAGTCCTGCTCTCTGACCCTGAGTGTTGAGAGCAGCATGTGGCTCTCAACACAAGGAAAATAAAATTGATGGCTAAAGCAAACCAAAAATGATCATGAATTGTTTGTTTACATTTCTTATAATCTATTTAAAACAGTTTCATGAGAGCTGTATTGTATGCACTTCTGAATAGAACTGATGTTTAATAAGTCAGAAAATATTTAATAAAAAAGAAAATATTAGGTAATCATTAGGTGCTGCAAGCCTGGAAAATTATATTCACATGGTATCTGTTCAATACCAGGATGGCTTCAGAACCTCAGCATCAGACGAAACTGGTCCTGAGGAGATACTGCCCTAAAAAGCTGCCGTATAAACCAAAGAACCAGTGAATATCCGCTCTTCAAACAACTGCAGCACGTGCCGTAACTGTTTCAACATTTACTGAATGGCAGTAACATACGCTCAGCACGTGGTATAAGAAAATATGAATCCTTAAAGCTATGACAGTTCAGTTATTTTGGAAAACACGAAACAAACACTTGAAGAAGGGCTGTATGCTGAAAGGTCCTGAATGAGTCGTTTTAATCACTAAGCATCAGTAACTTAGGCACGTTGTTAGATAAATGTATGATTACTGTCCTCACTGCCAGGAGCATGTCAGTGATGGAGAGTCCGACTCTCACAGAGAATCTACACTTTGTGGGGTTGGTCTGCAAGGTTCTGAAAAAGGTGTTATTAGGGGATAGCTATGAAGAAACAAGCTATCTTGTTTCTTCTTGTGGGGTCGGAGTGACAGCACAGAGGGAAGGGCGTTTGCCTTACACGGCTGGCCCGGGTTTGATCCCCCAGCATCCCATACGGTCCCCTGAGCACCACCAGATTTAATTCCTGAGTGCAGAGCCAGGAATAATCCCTGAGCATTGCCGGTGTAACCAAAATAAAATAAGGAAAGAAAGAAATGAGACAAGACGATGTGCTTGAGAGAGGCAGAGAACAGAAGCAGGACAGCAGCTAGGAGGGAGAGAGGTGGCGGGAAGGTCTCCCAGGGGGAAACAGCAAGGCAGGCCGAGGCAAAGGGCACATCCAAACACCGAGTGTAGGACTCCTGCCCGCTGTGTGGAGGAGCAGAACGGCCGTGGTGCTGGGAGCCTATAAACAGGAGCGGGTGAGCGAGGGCGGCAGCATGTGGCTCTCAAGGCGAGAAGGGTCCAAACACACTGATGACTCCTGCAGGATGTGGTCCTCGTTTCTGTTTTTCAGATATCCCCTGGAGAATTAATCACGAAGAGTAGACTCAGGGCAACAGCCGTGGGAGCGTGCAGGAGAGTGTGTGAGCACACTGAAGCCTGAGCCTGAAACTGCAGGCACAGAGCAGGCGACACTCTGCTCGGTCATTCCCGGGTTCTTTGAGGGGATGAAGCCAGAGACAGGTTGCCGTGGTCTCAATGAGCCAGGACGTGGGGCGCAGCTTCTAAAGACGATCCTCCTAATGCAGGTGAAGAGAAGGACCGAAGCTGGGGGGCCTGGGCCAAGACGGTGGAAAGGGGGAGTCCTTTGGACTGCATCCATACAGGGGGGCCCCCAGGGCCCTGAAAGGAGAATGTGCCTGTCCCTGCCGCTCCCAGCTCCAGGAGAGCCCCACGGAGCTCTGGCTGCAGGGCCCCGGCGTGCCCAGGGGTAAGAATGCAGGCCACAAACTCACTCCATCCACACAAGGCACAAGCAGCTGGGAGAAAGACAGCCGGGCCTGGCAGGACCCCAGGCTGGCAACCGCGATGCGGAGCACAGTTAGTGCCGGGAGAAGGGAGTCAACAGCACCCCAGGCTGCTGCGGGGACAGGTGAAGCCAGGTCTTACTCAAAGGCGCATGTGAGTGCAAGGTCTCCGTCTCAGGAGTTCATCACACACATCAGGAAGCTGGTTCCGGTGTGCTAGATGCCCACCGCAAGGCTGAGGCAGTGGACACCGGCTGTGCTGGCGAATACTCCCAGCAACCGAGCAGGCAACACGCAGCACAGGCTGCTGAGGGCTGGACAACAGTGGCCTTCGATGGCTTCTCAGGCCCTCAGAGCCAGACGCTCCCTCTGGCCTGGCTGTGCCAGAACATAACGACGCAGCAGCGAGGCCCAGGAACCAAGGTCTGGAAGGGGACCCATCAGCGCTATAATCTTTCACTCAGTGACTTCCAAAGTGCCAGTGGTGAGGCTGATTAATGAACTGAAGGAAAAGGACTCAACAGGCCTCCACAAGAGAAAGTCTGGAGAGAGCATGAGAAAACTGTAATCGGAAGTGACCAAACTGAAGGCGGCTGGTGAACTCGCAATGAAGCACCGACAGGGCTGGGCCGGGAGGCAGAAGCCGAGGAAGGAATCTGTGTGCTGGAGGATAAGATGTGAAAAGTCATGAATAAAGAAGAGGGGGGGAAATCTGAGGGAAAGAAATGAAGACCAGGTGAAAGGATTATGTGATCATAATGATCTTAAAGAGAAACAATAGGAGCTGCTCTGGGACGACCAGCCATAGCATGCAGGCCTCTGACGTGCCTGGGGAAGCTGGAACTCCGCTTTCCCCCGACTAAGCTGACCATGGAGCTCCCGGGAGGACAGATGGGTTTTGGGAGTGGGCCCATCACCTCCGGGGGTCCCGGAAGCAGCCGGATGAGACTCGCCCACCACACTAGCCACCACCTTAGCTGTCTGGACGCTGGGATACTACCTCAAGACCAGATTAACAGAGCAAAACAAGTTCGAGCCCACGTCGCGGCCGCAAGTGGCAGCGTGATCCACCAAAAATAGTGGAAACAGTGTTGTCCTTTAATCCACTGCATTCCACGATGTGCAGGAAAGTTTAGCGGGAGGGAGAGATAGAGAGGAGAGAGAAGACATACAGAACCCACCAAGTAGTTGAGGTGTGGGAGGGAGGAGGGAGGTGGGGACATTGGTGATGGGAGATGAGTTTGGGTGGAGGGATGGGTGTTGGAACGCTGTGGAACCAGAACTCTGCATGAGCATCTTGCAATTGTGTAATAAAATTGGGGGGGTAAATAAATAAAAGAAACAATATCCAAATTACAGGAGTTCCCCAAAAAGAGGAAGGAGAGAGGGACAAGAACTACATTTTACTGAGAATTCACACATCCTAGGGATTGAGTCATACAATGAGATCCAAGAACTTGAAATGAATTTCCCCCAACTTGCATCCCAATAGGTGCCAAGGAAAATGGTAATTAAAATGACAAGAGCCAAAGACAGAGATAGAATTCTGAGAGCAGCAAGATCAAAGAAGAAGCATACATGTAAAGGAGCCCTGGTAACGTTCACAGCAGACCTATCAGATGAAACACTACAGGTCAAAATGGAGCAGTTGGGCAGAGCAAACAAACTGGACTCAACAAAGACCCCCACGCCCACGAGAATATTCTACCCAGGGAAGCTGTCTTTCAAATGAGAACAAGTGACACAAAACCTGATAATTAAGCAGCAAGCAATGCTGTTCATGGTCAAGAAGCCTCGTTCTGCTAAAGCACTAAGTGCTTCCCTTAAATAAAGGCAAGACCAACTTCACAAGCACAATCTCCACAGAATGATGGCAGTAAACTCCTTCATCTCCCTTATTGCCAATAGCCTGGATCCACCTATCAAAAGGCAGAGAGACGAGTGAACAAAAAAATTCAACCCAGCTTCCTGCTGCTCACAAGGCATACCTGGACAGCCTTAATAAACACAGGTCCACAGTAAAAGTCTGGAAAATAACCGGGCAGGCCAACAGCTGCCCAAAACACGCTGGGATGGCCACACTTGGAGCAAACAACATAAACTTCAAATTAAGGAACGTTAATGGTACAAATAATGACATTACTCAGTGGTTCCCAGATCGATACCTCAAGACAAGGCTCATCCTAAAAGCAGCAAGATCAAGAAAGCAACTTACACACAAAGGACAGCCTGTAAGATATACAGCAGATCTATCAAATGAGACTCTGCGAGCCAGAAGAGAATGGAGGGATAGAGTACAAACACTCGACAAAATGAAGAGAATACACAGCTACGATATCATTCAGATCTGAAGGAACAACAACAGCTAAGGGAATTCATAGCCTTGAAACCAGTTTTGCAAGAAGTGTTAAAAGAGCTACTTTAAAGGCAGGAAACATTTCTCACCATGAGGCAGGGAGCATGGCACACCAACCAACAGTGCGTACGGCTGCCCTCTACTAGATTAAGAAAAGTATGCTTACCCCCTAGCTTGTGGATTTACACGCTTCCAATAATGAATTGACATCTTATTTATATCAGTTAAAATCTCTTAGCAATCAATCATTACAAATTGGCTTTTACTAATTTATTTTCTGATTAATTCCATTTGCCAGTCCTTATGGTTTGCTGGAGGAAGTAATATGAAATAATTTGTGATATGTCTGCCAGGAAACAGGTTGGGGGGGTGGTAGGAGGGGAATCTGGGGACACTGGAGGAGAAAGCAGGACACTCGTGGTGAGTCTGGGGCTGGGGCATTTATGCATGTAACATCTCTACTATGAACAACTTTGTAAATCAGTGTCTCAATTCATTACCATGCCAGCACCAACTAAAGGATCATAAGACAAGTGCGACCAGAGCTAAGGAGAGATACAGACAGAACATGATAGTAGATGTCCCTCTCAACTTTGCACAGGTCAAACCATGCGAAAAAAAATCAAGAAGAAAACATTGGCCTTAAAGGAAGAAACAGAAGAAACGGGTCTCAGAGACACACACACAGAGCCTCCACCCCCAACAAAAGCAAGCCCACATTCTTCTCCGGAGCACATGGGACAGTCTCCAAGACGAAACACATGCTGAAACACAAGGCAGGTCTCCACAAAAACCAAGAGGACAAAAATCATATCAAGTACCTTTCTCAGACCACAATGTTTTGAAAGTGAATAATTAACCACAAACAGAAAGATGGGTGAAACACAAAGGCTTGGAAACGAAACAATTTACTAATGAACAACCATGGATCAAAGAGGAAACCAAAGAATCAAAAGATTCTTGGAAACAAGAAGAATGAAGACGCGAGTTACAAAAACATCTGGGCTACAGCATACGCTGTGCGGAGCAGTGCCAGTGTCCGTGAGGAAACATGGAAAGGCCCAAATAAATAAATAACCTAATTACACAGCAAAAGATACAAGAGAAAGAACAAAGGGAGCCCGATGTAAGCAGAGAAGGGAAATTATGCAACTACAATGAAGCCTTGCTCGTTAAGTTCGTGTTCTCTGTGAACACACACTTCTCCGTTTCTCTCCCCTTACATCTTTCTAAATACGTTTCAGTATAAACTACCTTGCTAACGAAGAAACCACTCTTATAATCTCTCCTCAAACTATCTTCTAAAGAGTAGAACTCATAAATTGGATAACAAAACTCATAAAAACAAATTTATTTGGATCAAGGTATCATCTGAATGAATAACCAATTAGCAATCACACCTATGATTTAATCTGATTAAAGATCACGATCTAAAGTTACAATAAATAAAACACTGACACAATCTACTTTTTTAAAGGTTAAGATTTCCATTTAAAATATACTTCCCAGCTTATAATGTTAACAAAGGTGGGGTGAAACATGTTAGTCACTGTATTTCTCATCCAGGCTGGTTCATTTATTGAAGGGTAAAGTGACTCCATACCAGATCTACTATATTTTTCTCTGAATTTATTCTGATAAAGTCTTTCTGTAAACACATATCAGGATTTGAAACTACCTTTATTCTATCAATTGAATGGGAAAAATGTATTGTATTGACCGAATAGAGAGCATTTGAAATGATTAGCACCAACATTTCGGTGATCTGATACAGTACAGAAATCTAATATTTTTTACCTGTCTTTATTTTTGAAATATTAAATGATTTACATAAAATCAACAGGTTTTGAACATGCAAAAAAATAGCTAGAGAGAGAGAAAAGGTTAAAATAGCCAAAGCGGCCAATTCCTAAGTGCTAATACTGGCACACCTTCCGCATATTTTTTTAGAAGTTTATCTTTAGGGGCCGGAGCAGTAGTCTGCGGATAGGGCGTTTGCCTTGCACACGGCCAGCCCATGCCGGCCCGGGTTCGATCCCCGGCATCCCATATGGTCCCCCGAGCACCGCCAGGAGTAATTCCTGAGTGCAGAGCCAGGAGAGACCCCTGAGCATTGCCGGGTGTGACCAAAAAAGAAAAAAAGAAAATTTATCTTTAAATCCTCTAACAAGCAAAGCATTCCTTTACTATCCATTTATCAATAAATACTCTCTATTTCATCAAGTCACACAGGTTATTTCTTAAATCCATTTACTGCATAGAATCAGCACAATTATTTCAGAAAAATCTGTCTCTCAGTTCCCCTGAAATAGAATTTCTAATGAATAATGATATCCTTTACTTCCTAAAGTTAGTTAACAACAATGAAAAAGTAACACATGTCATTAGGAAGGGGAAGAAAGAGACCATTTTCTGCTAGTCAACAGAAACGCAATATAAAAGAAAAAAAAATCACCCAGGAGATGCTAGCTTGTGAACCGAACTCTAACTGCACCCATGAGCCCGAAGTCAAGAGGACCAGGAAGAGTCGGGAATTCCGTATGGAACTTGTGCTGACGAGGGGCTAGGCCGCCAGGGACTGAACTCAGGGCTTCTCACATCCGCTTTACACATCCCTGACCCTCGAGGGAAAATTTCACTGATGATAAGAAGCCCCTCACTGTTACTGGCCAGAGAGGCTAAGGCAAGCAAGGCTGAGTGCCGGGAGACAGTGGGGAGCAGGACCTCTCAGGAGGCTGCTCTCACCCCAGCCAAAGCCCAGACGACCAGCCTGCCGGGCCACTGCTCCCGATAACTGTTTGTTCTGTGAATTAGACAGGTCGGGTACAGAACGTTCTCTAAAAAAACTCACCTGGGGCGGGAGAGAGTACTGCAGGAAGAACTGACCCCAGCACCCCATATGGTCCCCAAAGCACCAGCAGGAACCATTCCTGAGTGCAAAGGTAGGCGTAAACCCTGATCATTGCAGGGTCTAACCCAAAATGCAAAAAAAAAACCATCAGTTAATGGTGGGCATAGTGTTGAAGTTATGTGCATGGAGCATCTTCATTAACAATAAGGCTAATCACAGTGCCTCTGTTTTTAGAAAAGGTTAAAAACTAAGTACATGAAAAGCCACCAGTTTAGAATAAAGGGTGCATGAGACTCTTCTGGCTCTATGCCTAATCATGTGGGGCTGAGCTGGGCTTATTTCTGGACACCGTATTTAAGTATAAAGCAAACCACAATACATTCAAACGAGAAGCAAGAGAACACGATCTCCCAGCACGACAACGGAGAGACGCAAGGATACAGAGCGAAGACAGCTCGAGGGAGAGACAAGCTGTCCTGCTCAGCTGCACTCCGATGCAGCAGGCCACAATTTGCTTAGCAAGATAGTTCATAGTCATTGTTGGACTTGTTTTAGGTTGTCCTCACTTGTGACAAATATGAATTGTACACAGTGTAAAGATGTGACAACATACCAGTTGATATTTCATAGCATACCAGAAAACTCAGGTACCCCAATAGCCAACGGTCACTGATAAACACTGCACAAAAAAATAGATTCCAATTCAATATAAATTCTTAATGGGAAAAAATGGGCTTATGAAAAATGCATATATTCACTATCTGGAGAAACTAAACCAAAATGATAGAGTATGATAGGAACTGATAGAGAAATGATAGAGAAACTACAGCAAAATGATGGAGAAAATGATAGGAGGCTTCAATCCTGAGAGTCTGATGACTATTTCCACCACAGAAATCGCACCTCTATTAAAATAATCCATAGTGACTGATTCATGTGGAGCAGCAGAGACGAGGTATATCAAGTAATAACACAATGGCACACCAAGGCAAGGTAAAGAAAAATCTTGGAGACAGTCTTATGAAACAAAGTGTATTTTGTTAATAAAGGCACAAATAAAGGAATCCTTAAATTACTTCACAAGCATAAACTTTCTGGCTCTCTGTTCATTAGCAGGATTACAATCGGAAGCAGGGCATACGTGATGCCTACTTATGGGGCGGTGAGAATGCAGACATGAATAGACACAGATTCTTCCTGAAAAGCAGCGGCACCCCAGCAAGACTTTCTCCTGTCCGTCTCTGAGCTGGAGTGAGAAAGTGGCACTGCTCAACGGACAGTTCTAGAAATAACTCTAGAGCCACTACGCCATTTACCCAGTTAGCTGGTGTGGATCTTGACAATGTACATACAGACGGTGAACTTTCACGTTCGCCAACACTTGACAGTCGGTAAGGTGTTTGCCTTGCATGCAACTGACCCCAGTTCAATCCCGGCATCTCATAAAGGTCCCCTGAGCACTGCTGGGAGTGATCCCAGAGCACAGAGCCAGGTGTAAGCCCTGAGCAGAGCTCAGTGTGCCCCCCAAACAGAGCAACAAACCAAAAAATGCTTCTCTGTCTTCTCTCTGTCAGGGTTACCATTGGTAAGAATTTCTAGAAATACTCTTCTTGTGGCTATATTTTCAGCCATTCTGGAAGAACTACTACCTTAAAATGCAATAGATGACTCCGTCCTCTCTATCCACTTAATCACGAGACACTCAATCTCCTCTGCATCAATTAAGCACACAATGGAATGTAGTACATAAAACCACAATAAGTAACACAGGAAAAAAGGATTAGAGCCATGAAAAATGTATTAATTTATTCTCTGCAATGCACTTGTAATTCTTCCACTTTCAGTCAAGATCACAGTACAGTTTAATAGTCTGGTTCAGGGACCAATTAATCCTTTTATATTTAAATCAATCACTGACTCCTCTCCGAATAATTTAGCTTCTACATGCTGCCTTCCATGTGATGTCTTTTGGGAAAGAGCACAGTTAACAGTATGTGGTGCATTAATCATGTTTGGTAATAGGGGAAAATGCATTATCAGATCAATTTAATAGGGATAGTAGGAGCAAGGTCTGAAACATGTTATCATAATCGGTATTTGTGGCATCGTTTTCTTCGTCAAAGCAGACTGGTTAATCCTAGAGCCAAGAGGGACCCTTCACTTGGCTATTCAAAAATATGTGAACAGGCATGGATCAATTTGATTATTATAGCTATGTGGATCCAGTAATCAAATCTACACGGCCCTTCCCAGAATACTGTCAAAATCCTCTCTTGCCCCCAACCAAAAGCAGTATAATGGCTTGGAAAAACAGAAAATCATGTGTCTTATTCAAATTGGCATGTGCCTGGCTGGAACTTTTGCCACAAAGCAAGGCCTTTTCCCCTGAATTTTAAAACCTAATTAACAGGGCCAATTCAATGAAATGATCGTGTATTGTCTAAAGATTTTTACCACTGCATATAAAAAGCAGGTGTCCATGTTTTAAGAATATTTTCTTTAACCCAATGTGTCAAGAAAGCATTTAGAATTCATATGACTAAAAACAACAACATTACATCAACTGCTACTTCTTATTTTGACCAACAGTCATTCCTGAGTCTTAACACTAAATCAGCTTTTTCCTAGAGTGGCCATACCATGGATTATAAATGTATGATTTATCTCCAGAAAATGCAAAAAAACATAAGCAGGCACTTTTCAACTGGTCTGTTAGCAAGCGCTTTCAAAAAAAATTTAACCAATTAACTTGTATGTAGATCCGACACTGAGAAAAGGGGAAAGGAAAGAGGAAAAACAGGCCGACTGTGAATCCGGGCATAACCCAGATGTACCGCTGACTCAGGGCGCTGCCAGTTCAAACAACTCCAGCGCAGGAAGGCACACAGTGAACACTACCGCCGCACTCACGGCACACCAACACAGAGAAATCAAATGGTAAAGTTTAAAACCAGCCTTAGGACACAGGGGAAAAGCGTGTTGGGGAGGGGGCACGTTACAGGTAGTAATCTGAACTCATAAAAGTTCTCAGCATCTAAAGCTAGAAATTCAAAACTGAGTATATTAACCGTCACAATGAAGGAAGATTTCCCTGGGCTTGTGAACTGTGACAACCTTTGAGAATTGAGTTGACAACTATGACCTTCAGATAATCATCAAGTGGAAAATGACTGAATGCCTTTTCTTTCTACTCCCCGGAATAGTCACATGAAAGAAACATTTGAAGAGAACCCAAATCTTCAGTCTATCCTTTATTTCTCTCAGAATAGAACCCTACTAATCAGGATTAACCAAGAGGAACAGTGGTATGTGGCCAGCCCACTTCTGTCCCTGGCACCACCAGGCCCCACATGGTCCCTCAGAGAACCATCAGGGGTTGTAGCACATTCTCCGTCCCCCGTATACTGAACTGCACACCTACCTGGCGGGCGGGAGAAGTGGGGGGAAGGGGTGGGAAGTGGGGTGTACCAGGACCCCAGTCTCCTGAGCACGGCTTGGGAGACCCAGAAATAAACAAACAAGCAAACTAAAAGCTCATTAAAGCCAATCCTCACCTGGTCTCTAGAATATGAAGTTCCACCAGCTAGGATTCACCATCAGTAGGGTGTGTTCTGTTCGTTTCTTGGGGGCGAGGATAAAGCACGGATCCATTCACATTCCACTGTCTGGTTTCCTCTTGCTAAGCAAGAATTTTCCGTCTCACAGACATAGTCACAAAGAACGGGGAAAATGCTACAGCTTCCCAGAACAAGCATACTAAAACTCTCAGCAGTCAGATGCAAGGGAAGATAATAAAAAGAAACCTCTTGCACATGTTTGGGAAAACGGACCCCTGGGAGGCGCAGCCTCTGTACCTAGTGGGGACCGCCAAGAGGAAGGATGCTCCTTCTGGACACAGCTTAAAACAGCCCCAGGTCAAACCACGATGACAAAGGGCCAGGCACAATCCTTGCAAGCACTGGTGTTTATTTCCTAGATTTCTCTGCACTGTCCGGTCCATCCTAAACCCAAGCCACCAAGCACAGGCTTTTCCGAACTGAGACAGCCCTCCATGTCATCAAAAATTCTCAAAGATTTCCCCAACTGAGGGAGAATTTTTCAGGCTTGGTTCCTGCCTGAGCAGGTGTGGCCTGGCACCTGCCCACCATCCCTGGCACGGCCTGCACTCAGCTCCCTTGACGAGATCCCGATTTGGGGGCTCTTCTCTTGAGGGGCAGTCAGTACTGGAAACCACAGCAAGGCACAAATTATGTGTTTCAGCATACTTAGTAAATACTCTCCTATAAACTTCCCACTTCATGGAATTTGAGAAAGATACCAGATTTCCAGTCAGATTTACAAACAAAGAATAGGGGAGGTCTGACTTGGCTGCCTGTTGATCCTCCATGCACCCTAACCATCTCCAGGTATAGTCTGGGGGTCCCCAGCACCCCAAAAGCTGAATCACCAGCAGGCTGGATGACAATGGTCAGGAGTGACCATTTTGTTTTCTAATGCTGTGTGTTGGGAACCAGATCCAGCGGTGCTAAGAGCTAACTCCTGGCTCTATGCTGCGGAATCGTTCCTGGAGGTACTGAGGTGGTGTCAGCAATTGGCTAATGCAAGGCAAGTGTCTCACCCTAAGTACTCTCTCCCTCTGGCCCCTTATTTTCCTCTGAATTAGGGCAGATTCACCACAACTCTAACGTAATTGATATATATTTAGACAAACTAATACATACATGTTAACCATCACATCACTTGTCTTCCCATTGTTCATCGATTTGCTCAAGCAGGCACCAGGAACATCTCCATACATCCCGTCACATGCTAGTGTAGCCCAAGGGCATCTGCTCACTCCAGGAACATAAAGAGCCTCAAACCATTCCATCAGGTCATGGGAATGAGGTCTATAATTGTTACTGGTATTTGGCATATCAAATACGACATTGGTAGTTTGTCAGGCGCTGCCGTGTGGGTGGGATACCATATGGGATTCCAGGGACTGAATCCAGGTTGGCCGCGTACAAGGCAAGTGCCCTACCCACTGTGCTATCACTCTGGCCCCAATACATACGTGTTAAAACATAAAAATAAAATGTAACCAATAATTTCCATTTGTATGGGGAACTTTGCGTCACTAAAAAGCCCATGTACAACTGTCTGAATAACCTGGGAACTAAAATCTGCAAGAGAATAAAGAGACTTTTCCTACCACAACGGGGCATGGAATGGCACCAGGTCCCACTCGACAACAGAAAGAAGGAACAGGACTAACAGCGGCTGTTAGAAACCTAACGTGTCTTAGCGGGGAGAATAGGGAGACCTGGAGGGGCCAACGCCACGCCGCAACGTGTCTTAGCGGGAAGAATAGGGAGACCTGGAGGGGCCAACGCCACGCCGCAACGTGTCTTAGCGGGAAGAATAGGGAGACCTGGAGGGGCCAACGCCACGCCACAACGTGTCTTAGCGGGGAGAATAGGGAGACCTGGAGGGGCCAACGTGTCGTAGTGGGGAGACCTGGAGGGGCCAACGCCACGCTGCCACTGCTCCTTCTCTAGTAATTCACCCTGCAACGGGAAGAAAGGGGTCCGGTTTCTGGAAGTGGGCAACTATTGAAGTTATTACTGAGACCCATCTGTGACCACATCTCTGAAGGGTCAGAGGCAGTGCTTGGTGTGGTTAAGAATAAAGGGAAAAGCATAGGAAGTCAAAGTAATTAACGTTAGTGCCAGATCCCAGAATGAAGCAATAAAGACTACAGTTAAGATTCTACCAGTGCGAATGGAATGGAAAAGCATTTTAGAAGAAATCAAGCACCGGTTAAATTATAAACTAATTGATGAGTCAGAAAAAAAATGTTGCATTTTTCTGGACACGTTCGGAAGAAAGGGCTAAGTCAGTTGCTTCTTGTCTGCAGGCAGGGCTTCTGCAGGGAGGTGGGCTAGAACATCAAGCTGCACTGACCACCTTTCAATCTGGAGGTGGGGAGGCGCGTCAGGGAACCAAACCCAGGGCCTCACACACGCAAGGCAAGGGCTCTGCCACTGAGCTAGATCGCCAGTGCCTGCTTTACATTTTCAAAATTGCTCTTTTTTAATAGATTCTTTAAAACTAAGGCAAAACAATGATCTAGTAACATACAGTGATATAGTAATATTCTTGTCCTGTTTCCAGGGAAACAGCTGATGAACCGGTATCAGACTCTGCATAATTATTGACAAGGAAGTATGAATAAGACATTTGCATTTTAGCACAATCAAAGTGACCACCCTGGGTTTTGTGCCTTAATATTTTTGTTTAAGTCTGTCATTTCCATACAGAGGGCAGCACTTTCTACTAGACTATGCTGACAGGAACAGATTACATCACGGAGCATGTTCTCACATGCAGCATGTTACTATTTTCAGTGGCATTCTAGTCTAGATTAGAACAAAGACACCAGTGATCCCACCTTTATTTTTAGGCACTCACAACTGTCTCTCTGAAAGAGGCCCAGCTCCAAAGTCGGTCTTGTTAAGGCATAAGTGGAGATAATTAACGGACGACCATCATTGCCATGGCCAAATTTTAAAAAAATTATAGTAGCCAAAAAACTCAACAGCCTAAATGTCAACTCTATCCCATAATTTCCCTACCAACTCTCAATCTCCGACTTTGAGAAGTGGTCCTGTTACCCCGTTCCACAAGGAGCCACACGATTTTGGCACAGTGAAGGAGCAGCTACATAAATCTGCCACGTCGGAGAGCGAATGGGGACATGAGAGTTCTTGACGATGACTGTCAGAACCAATTCAAAACAAAACTGTTTCGTTAAGGGGTTACAAATATTCAAACCAGGCAGCCTTTGAATAACTGGAACTCGATCCAAAACTATGTATAGACATTTGATTTTACTAAAAACGTTCAAATGATAAAGGAAAGCTGGCCAACTGAACACCAAGCCTCACTCCCAACTGCATTTGAACAAACTGAAATAAACACTGATAATGAAAATGTCTGAGAAATAAAATTCTCGATTTCTCAGATAGTAGGAGTCATGAAATTAATTTAGATACAATACATATTCTAATACAGTACTGAAGATATAAACAAAAGGTAGGTTTGTTTTAAGAAAACGAAAGAGAGGGGCTGGAGCAATAGCACGGCAGGGAGGGCATTAGTCTTGCATGTGGCCAACCTGGGTTCAATTCTCAGCCATCACATATGGTCCTCTGAGCATCGCCAGGAGTAATTCCTGATTGTACAGCTAGGAGTAACCCCTGAGCATCACTAGGTGTGACTCAAGACGAGAGAGAGAGAGAGAGAGAGAGAGAGAGAGAGAGAAACAAGAGAGAAAAATGAGAGAAGTGTGTGTATATATATATATCACTGTCACTGTCTTCCCGTTGTTCATCGATTTGCCCGAGCAGGCCCCAGTAACATCTCCATATGTCCTGTCTCATGCTCGTAGAGCCAAGGGCATCTGCTTGCTCCAGGAACATAAAGAGCCACAATCCATTCCGAATGAGGTCTATAATTGTTACTGGTATTTGGCATATCAAATACAACACGGGTAGCTTGCCAGGCTCTGCCGTGCAGGTAGCATACTCTTGCAGTCATCTCTAAATCCAGCATTTAATGATGAACCGATTTCCTGATAATGAAAGCAAATAGCAGCTCTGCCCCATGGCTGGGCTCTCCCTGTGCCCAGCAGCTCACAAGGAGCCCAGGAGAGATGGCGGGTTCTAGCCCTGGCCCGCCAGCCCAACAGAACCTTGCAACAAGCTAGACGACCCCCCCCCACTCCATGAGGGCCTCCATTTTCCACATCCGGACTTCTCTCTCGTCAGAACTCCACCCAGCAGACCAGCCTATCACAGTCCGGCTCATTGAAATCCACCCTGCTGCAGTCTTTTTTAATCTGGCCCAGGTATGCTGATCCAGAGACAGATATATACACACACACACACACACACACACACACACACACACACATATATATATATACACATATATATATTATATATTTGGAGATGGCATGGAGGGTAATGTGTGAAGGCAATCCAGAAAACTTTGAAAATATTGGGTTAACCTCAATCATTATCAAAATAACATGAAGATGTTATTACACTGGCCTTTTAGGCCTTTGATTTTCCTTTGGTTTAAGGGTCACACCTGGCAATGGATTGGGAGTTGCCCCTGGTGGCAGGGATCAAACCTGGGCCTGGTTACTACATGGTGGCCCTCAGGTGCCCTACAGTGGCTTTTTAAAATGCCCCCACTAAAGTCCCAAGCCACAATTTGCAATGAGATTCTTCCAGATCTAATCACATTAAAATGAACATCCTGAGAGTTAGACGATCTCCTCCGTGCCCGAGGCTGAGCTCACCTCCTGAACGCCAGCACAGCCAAACAGCGACTATGTGCATTCAGAAAGGAAGGGGGAGATGTTCAACACCACAAAGATTGAAAAGAAACTTTACAAAGCCTTATGAGCTGTGTCTGCGTGCTATAAAACGTGCGCATCAAGACCATAACATGGCAACACCACTGTAAACACACTGCCTTAATAATGATATGATTTTAAATATTTATTTAAAACATCTTTCTGCATGTGTCTGTGTGTGTGTGTGTGTGTGTGTGTGTGTGTGTGTAACAGTAACATTACAGGTTTTTCCCACTGTCCACAAGTAGAAGGTTCCTATTTGGTATGACTTGTTGGGTTGTTTCTGGAGCTCTGGGAATTCAAACAGGGATTCATCCAAACAGGAGTATTTTTCTTTCCATATGGATACAAACCTACAATCTAGGTACATTTATCTACTGAGTAGGAACTGGAGTCACAAATGCTCTAAGAAGTTCTGATAACATGTGGCAGGAAGCCAGGCCTGGCTAATAGAAAAGTAGCAAAATTAACAAAGAATTCCTTCCCCTGAATTAAAAGTGCAGCATTCAGGAGATGACAATTCATCTTTCTTTTAATTAAATAACTATGCAATCTCCACTTATAGCTATCCCAATTTTATTAAGCTTATAGTTTAAAATATATAATATATATTATTCATACTTCCATAATGCTCATGTTTCCAAATATGTATATTTGAGTGCACCTGTGCGTGTCGGGGCCTAGATCTAAACAGGTGGGTCGCATGCAGGCTCTGCCTGTGGGGACCCCGAACTAGATTCCCAGCACTGCATAAAGCCCACTCGAGTGGCCCTGGTTGCCCCAGCACTGCTGGGCCTCAGGAACACTGATTGGGCCAGTCCAAGCACTGACCTACAAAGCAAGGCTGAGTATTTTCACGAGTGACCCCAGCCCTCCAGCACTGCTGGAGAGGGTAAAATAAACTTAACTTAAAAAAAATATATAGTATAGAATCTTCTGTACACACACACACACACACACACACACACACAAAAAACTACTACATAAAAATTAGGAAACGGGCTGGAGCGATAGTACGGTGGAAAGAACGTTTGCCTGACCTGGGTTCAATCCCTGGCACCCCATATATTCTCCTGAGCATTGACAAGAGTAACTCCTGGGTACAGTCAGGAGTAATCCCTGAGCATACTCAGGAGGTGTGATCCAGAAAGCAAAAAAATAAATAAAAATTAGAAAACCAATAGTTTGTAGTTAAATTCCAAGAAAAGGGTCTGTTAATAGATTCTTGCATATTATAAGCAATTCCAATAGAATTAAAATATAGAAGGAAATAACAACAGTTTAATACCAAGAAACCGAAGATATTCTGCAAGACAAAATAATTACTCAATCTCCTTAAATAAGTTTAGGAAGCTACAGATAGTCTTACTCTCCACATAAGTCTCTTAAAACCATCGTGGAAAACTTAATCCCACTGACCCTGGCTATTGAGCCTGCGGCTGGCTACAGATGCGCACAGAACAACGTGACAATGGCACCCAGTTCCTTCAGGAGCAGTCACTGCGGGGCGCACAGTGCTCAAGGCAAAGCGCTCCAGCCTGACAGTGTTGAGGGGCCGGAGCGACAGCACAGTGGGGAGGGCGTTTGCCTTGCACACGGCCAACCAGGTTTGATCCCTGGCATCCCACATGGTCCCCCAAGCACCGCCAGGAGTAATTCCTGAGTGCAGAGCCAGGAGCAACCCCTGAGCATCACCGGGTGTGACCCGAGAAGAAAAAATTTAAAAAATAATAATAATCCTTGCAGTGTTGGGAGATGAGTATAGATTAAAATATCACGTCCTGGGGCCGGAGCGATAGCCCAGCGGGTAGGGTGTTTGCCTTGCACGCGGCTGGCCCATGCCGGTCCGGGTTTGATCCCCGGCATCCCATATGGTCCCCTGAGCACCGTCAGGAGTAACTCCCTGGACCCCTAGAAGCAACTCCCTAGTACCAAGGGTAGAGAGAACCACAGGGATTAACTAAAAGGAAAACTATTTCCAGGTTTTACTGAGCTACTCTGTAGAAATTCATTCTATGTCAACGGTGACAAAGCGTCTCGCTGCCATGCCACAAGGCTTTGTAGGTTTAAAAGCTGGTTGCGTCATTCATTCTTACGTGTCAGCTAGTGCAGAACAGAAATCACTCATCATGGGTTGACCCTGGCTGGCACGGAGGGGCTCGGGCACATTAGGCATTCCGATCCCATTCTGCTTAAACAAAACAACAATCTGCTGAGACCCCAGGAGGCGGTGAGAAGGGAGCAGGAGAAGCTAAGCAGGTATAAAAAATTAACAAGAGAGAATTTACAATAATAATTCAAACATGAATAATTGAAAGTTTAATGTATGCTGATTAAATGAGGAAGTACAATACATTGTGGCGAGACAACAGGCAACACGAGATAAGCCGCATCATTAATATCTTACAGAAGCACTGAACGAATCTAATCCATTTCCATGAAATAAAATAGAGAGCCGCGTATTCTACCTACCATGCAAATATCTATCTTAAATCTGACAATTACTCGAGGACGGTATTAAACTATTATCCAGTCTTTAAGGGGGAAAGGTGGAGAGATTCAAGTAAATCTGCCCGAGGTCACAGAGCTGGCCAGGGCCGAGCAGTATTTCACACTCATATTGGACTGAGGAAAGATGGTTCCGTCTCGAAACACTGAACTTAATTCGACTGAAGGCAGAACGGTCGCCTATTTCCTAACTGCTGACGGGCAGCTTTCACGACACAGCAGTTCACTCTCACTTACCGAGTCTTCCCATTAGGAATAAACTCGTGACTCTCCGGGGCCTAGAAGCGAAGGGAAGCGAGTCCCTGGATGTTGCCCCCTGTGTTCCCTGCGTCCGAGAGCGCCCCCCGGAGGCCTCCCTAGAGACACAGGCTTCACATCCTCACCCTCCACAGGCTTAACTTGAAAACACAGCCTGGAGCGGGACAGACAGTGCAGGGAAGGCACTGGCCTCGCACGCAGGAGCCCGTGGCCAGGTCTCCAGACCCCACCAGGGGGTGATCTCTGAGTGCAGAGCCAAGAATAAGTCCTCTAGCCGCCAAAACCATGAACGATGGAACAGTCTACTTCTATTACTAAAATCCATTTATACGCACGTGCGCAGTCAAGTGCATTTTGCCTGTAGTTAATCTGTCCTTATTCCCTGTCATATTTTGTTTAAAATCCTATAATGCTGAAAATCCTATAAGGGGTTGCATAACTTTTCAAAAGAATTTCTTTGGATAATTTGACTTATCAGTAAGTGCTTCATTTGTACAGTGTATTTTATCCAGAGTCGCAGAAAAAATTTCTTGGGTAAAAAAAGGGTGATAAGTGGGAAGTTTAAGAAGCCGCCAGAAATGACCTGGGGGAGGGGCATGGGCAGTCTGGGGGAGGCAGAGCAGTAACCCTGTGACCCTGTACTTTATTTTTGCTTTTTGGGTGCACCAAGGATGCTCAGGGGTTACTCCTGGCTATGCACTCAGGAATCACTCCTGGTGGTGCTCAGAGATGCAGGGGACTGAACTCAGGTCAGCCTCAGGCAAGGCAAACAAACACCCTACCGGCTGGACTACTGCTCCGCCCCCATAACTTTGTACTTGGAAGCCCTAAACTGGAACTCGACTGCAACCCTGTCACCTAGACTATGGCAAAACCGTTCTGCTTGGGGGTGGTAAGGTTTTCTTCCTTCTTATTTGGTTTTGGTCTTGGTGGCCACACCTAGCTGTGCCCAGGCTTATTTCTGGCTCTGCACTCAGGGATCACTCGGGGTACCACATAGGGGTGCATATTCTGCATTCTTCTACCAAAGAAATCACTTCCTCACAGTATTCTATCTCTGCATTCGTAGAGACTGAGACTCTGATCCCCGCTGTGGCTGACACACTTGCAGGCTAAGGACATCGAATATGGGAATATTGTCAGCTAAGATTCTGTGAGATTCCTGAAGAAATTACTTCTTATCTAAAGTGCTTGTATAATTATAGGATAAAATTAATATCCTGGCTACTAATTCAACTGTACTTAATGAACACACTGAAATGAATTACTAGAGATAAAAGATTTTTACTCTGGTTTCTGATCTTTCTTTTCTTAAAACGTAACAGTCCTCTTTGTCTTTTTAAGTTGGCAGCTTTACTGAAATATGAAATATACTGCAATTACTTAACTGCATATTTATGGTCGATTTTCTTCACAACTGACATATACAGTAAGAGCCAAAGAGTTCTGGTAAAGGAACTAAAGGTGCTTTTTTTTCCCCCTACCCCAGAAACAAAGTTAACTTATAAGTGAAAGTGACTATAATATAATCCTTGGGAAAACGTAAATAAAACTGACAAACACCTGCAAGAATAAGCGTATATTATTCCCAAGCTGCTCAAACATGCAGTCCGTGAGATAAACGCTGAGCTGACCAAAGCTGCCGAGCCAGCAGAGGCGGAGTTCATGAGAACCTAACGTGCAGAGGAGCCAGAGAGGTGGGAGAGGTGGGAGTCGCTGGCCTGGCCCGCAGCAGACAGGGTCTAGCCCTAGCACCCCACAGAGACCCTGAGCCAGTCTCTGTGATCCCTGAGGGTAGAGTCAGGGGCCGGAGCGATAGCACAGCGGGAGAGCATTTGTCTTTGCGCGCAGCCGACCCAGATTTGATCCCCTGAATCCCATATGATCCCCCGAGCACCGCCAGGAGTAATTCCTGAGTGCAGAGCCAGGAGAAACCCCTGAGCATCGCCGGGTGTGACCCAAAAAAAAGCAAAAAAAAAAAAATACCAGAGGGCAGAGCCAGGAGTAAGCCCGGATGTGACACAAAAAACAAAAGTGACAAAGAGTAGAAAACCTGTCCAAAAAAAAAAAAAAAAAAAACCAAACCTTCAACATCAAAATTCCCACACTTGGATGCGTCACTTCTTTTGAGATCCGCCTCGAATTAGCAGCACTGGAGGTGGCCAGGATTCACAGGCGTACAGAGCAGCACCTCAGTGACCACGGATGCTGCTAGGCTAGGCGACGAACAAAGTCTGAGAGATGGGTGGCTTGTAAGGCAGCCAACCCTAAACTGCGGCTACACTGCTCTGTGTTCCCACCTTAGAAGCAGTTTACATAGTGAGCTGTGTTCAAAGGAGAGTGTTCAAAAATCCATCGGAACAGTCTACATTCATCATGCAAATACCTCCCATTTCCTTCAGAGCTGGTGGGGGCACACACAATCTAGAGTAAACCATCTGAGGCTATACACACACTCACACTGAGGTGACTCTTGCTCTATGAAACTTTGACTTTCACCGAATTACTAAAAGGCATCCAAAATAAATATACGTGAACGTATGCAGAAGAGAAGAAAGGTAAAGACGTGGAACCGTGGTGTCATCTTGAAAAAGAACTGGATGATGAAGGCCGGGTGGACACCAGCACCACAGGTGCCCCGGGAGCCACGAGCGTGACCTGGAGCACCGCAGGGAGTAGCTCAGAAGAACTGCCTGGTGTGGCTCAGAAGAACCCCAAACCAGGGCTAGCAAGTTAGGACAGTGGGCAGCGCTCCTGCCCTGCAGGCAGCCAAGCAGGGTCGATCCCATCTAGTCCCCAAGCACTGTAGTGACGGTCTGAGCACAGAGCAAGGAACAAGCCCTGAGCACTGGTGAGCATGGTCCAAAAGCAGAAATCAACAGGAACGAGGCGGTCCTAACTGGCAGCCGGGCCGGCGCGTGTCTTCCTCTTCTATTTCTTGCTTTCCAAGCCCCGCCTCTGCTCCACTGCCCCCATCTCATCTGTAAACAGGCCAGGTGCTAACGCCAAGGCCTCTATATCACTCGGTGGCTTGCTTCTTCGATCAGGAAACTGACTTAATAAAACTACACATTACTTGTTTCATCTCCAATTTAAAATTTCCTAAACTGGTCATTTGAAAGCAATTTGGGGAAAAACATTTCTTTTTTATTCTCAGGTGATCAGACTTATTTTTAAATCTAAACTCGTTCGTTCACTTTTCAATTCTACTTGTTCAGACTTTCAAATTCCATTTTACTAAATTACACATAGAAAACTTTGCCGAGGAGTTTGCCCTTTGGGGGGTTGATGCCCAGTTGTGCTTGGGCTCATTACTCTTGGCTCTGTGCTCAGGGCCCCAAGTGGGGATCGGGATCCAACCCAGCTCGGGGAGTGCCAGGCACGTGCCCTACCTGCTGTGCTGTGTGCCCTGCCCCAGGTGTGTGGTTAAGTTAGTTTAAAATTAACAGCATCATAACTAACAGGCTCCTTTAGTCAATTCCCACCGCTGGAGGTCCATGCAATTAGGCAGAGCCGAGTTCAAATCTTCCCCTTGACGTGCTGCCTCACGTCCATCAACCTCTGCATTCGTTTTCAGAGCTGCCAGACAGAGACAATACCAAACTCACGGAGATATAAACTGTCAGCAATACAGTGCCCGTGAAGTGTGCATAAAGAATTTCCAAAATTAAAGTCCCCACCACAAATCAGAATGAAATGCTCTACCTGCCCTCTAGCATCCAAGCTTGGACATGTGGCTTAAGCCCAGAAATTCAAGTAAGCACATTAGGAA
Organism: Cryptotis parvus; assembly: GCA_021461705.1. NCBI lineage: Eukaryota > Metazoa > Chordata > Mammalia > Eulipotyphla > Soricidae > Cryptotis > Cryptotis parvus. Next base: position 26,782 of record JAJIBD010005685.1, on the reverse strand, counting down.
ACGTACTAGGAAGGAAACCCGAGCAGAGTCCTAGGACAGGGCATCACAAGCGTACCACACACTGGTCCCTGCCACCAGCCCTTCTGGGCACAACTGCCTTCGGTCCGTAACTTTACACGGTGGCCCGCGGAACTTTAAAGGAAGGAGGAGGCAGGCAGAGACGAGGCCGGAGCGCGGCTGCTCTCACCCAGAGGCCTCCGCGTCCTGTGCGCTCAGAAAGACCCTGCTGAGAGCTTCTCGGCGAGTCCATCTGATGCGTCTACACAGTGTCAACACCACAGAGCAGCGCGCGGTGCCGTGCGCTTTCCCTACTCTCTTCCGAAATGCCAGCTCCTCCTCCTTCCTGCCAACTTCATTCCCTGAATTCCTGCCTGAGTGCTCAGAGGACGCATCCTTGGAGCCGGCTACTAGGTATTAAGGGTGGCTTCACTGTATCACTGTCTTCCCGTTCATCATCGATTTGCTCGAGCGGGCCCTAGTAACTAATGTTACTAGGGCCCGCTCAGCATTACTAAGGGTGGCTTATGGGAAGAAAAACCGAGGGTGTTTTAATTAAGCACTGTTCAGAAAATCGGTACTCATATATTACATGTATATACACACTGACCACCAACACTGATTTTCTCTGGCCCACATAAATTGTCAACTGAACCTAACACAATCATGGAAAGGCCTTTTTTTCCACAGCACCAACATAAAAAATGATATCCAAATGTAAAGACTCAAAATCAAGCTTAGTGTATTTATGCCGGTACTGTCATGTAGTAACACAAAAATAAAGACTAGTCCTTATTTCTGAGGGAGAGATTGAACCTCATTAAGTTTCTCTATTGTTAGAAGTTTTGGAATCTGGCTCCCAGATGCCTCGAGACCGCTGACAGAAGCAAGCATGACTGCGGCAGGGCGGCGGGGAGGGCGTCGGCCTCGCACACAGCCAACACAGGTGTGATCCCCAGCATCCCATATGGCCCCCAAGGCCCGTCAGGAGTCACTTCTGAGAGCAGAGAGCAGAGAAAGGCCTGAGCATTCTTGGGGTGGGGGAAGCAGGAGATTGAGAATAGCCTAGCTATGCCTTAGGCAGAGGAAAGAGTTCCAGGGTGGTTCATTAAGACCCAGCACATCTCACAGAAGGCCGCTGTGGCTAGGGCAGAGAGCAGAGCTGCTCACACCCCAACAGAGCAAGCGGACCCCACAGTGCTCAGCGGCCCAACGCCGCAGAGCCCTCCACGCTGTTCACCAACACTTGTCCCGCTACTCGGAGATGGGCCACCTCAGTTCTGTGCGCCGCTACGTCCTCTGCACCCAGAAAGATACAGGCATGTAACAGTCTCAAATTAAAAAAATTAAGAGAACCCAGACAGATAGTGAGTGAGTGAGTGAATGAGTGAGTGTGTGAGTGAGTGAGCGAGTGAGTGTGTGTGTGGAGTGAGTGAGCGAGCAAAGGAGCGAAGCTAGACACCTGCCCTGCACGCACCCAACGCGGGCTGATCCCCAACACTGCCACCAGGCCCCCAAGCTCACCAGAAGTGATCCCTGAGCACAGAACCAAGAGGAAGCACTGAGCACCAGTGGGGTGCTTCTTCTCCCCCAGACCAGGGGAAGGAAAGACGAGATCTATGTATACGAGTGCATATCCTTGGGGTTATAAAATGGATGCCAAGAACAGCATTTTTACTATCGCGTGATCACACTGTCTTGTTTTTACAAGATGATCTAAAGATACAGACTTAGAATTATGTTGAAGATAAGATACCACATTAACTACTCGCTCAATCTAAGGTGAGACTGCATGAAGAACAGTATCTTTCAGACCTGATCTGAGCTTTCCCGATAAAGCATTCAGAAGACTGGGAAGCAAACACAACTCAAGCCAGAAGCAGCTCCGTCTGCATCCTCAAAAAAATCCTGCAGCACATCAGAAATCCTGTCCCCACAGGCCTAATCATGCATGGTCAGCGAAGAGGAAACGCGGAAAGAGTCTTCCACTTTGCTGCTTCTTGGAAAAGGGAATCACATTAGCCATTAAGTAGTCAGATACATTATTTTATTGCTCGCAAAACCCCCCTGGGTAATAAAGAACGAGAACGAATTGCCACAGGCAGTCTGGGAGGAATGGCACAGCCGCGACACGATGACGGCCGCGCCCCGCAGCTCTGGACAAGTGCGAGTAGCTAGCGAGGTCGCTGCTGCTTCCCGGCTCAGCAACTCACCGGGGTGAGACCAAGGGGAGAAAACCGCAGAATCTGGGGGTCTTGGCGGGGCGAGGACACGCACACACGAGCCCACAATACTGCAGAATGGGGGTGAGCGTGCACGCAGGAGAAGGGCGTCGGAAGAGATAACACAAACGCATTGTGGAGAAGCTACAGCCAAGTGAGATTTAGTGGCACACACGTTTCTATTATCTTCTAACTAAATGTCTGGGCAGCTGCAATGCGGGAAGCCCCCAAAGCAACTAAGTGAAAAAGGCAAATACTTTTCATGAGGGAAACATGAATACCGGCTCACTCAAAATGGGGAGAGAAAACTAAAAGCTACTTCCTAACATACTCCATGATCTATATCTTACCACCTATATGAAACATCCTTGTGGTCTATTTAACAGTATATATGAGAATATCATTTTGTACATGCCATACTGTTACATTTTAAAGCATAACATTCTTTCAAATTTCAATTACATAGTCTCCTTACAAAATTATGTAAGAGCTTTATCTAAAAATATAAAAAAACAAAAACCTTACTTATAAATGTTATGTAAAGCCTGAAACTTTCAGAATTTCATAGTAAAGAATAATAACCTCTGCAGCTTAAACAGCAACTCTACAAGCTACCAACAGAGGGCGCCAATGGTCACATGAAGAGATTCCAATACCTGCTATTTTAGCCTCTGGTTGCCAACATTCACACTCAGTTTTGTGAATTAAAAAAAGGGAAGGGAAGGGAGGGAGGGAGGGAGGGAGGGAGGGAGGGAGGGAGGCAATGGAAATTAAGCCAGGCGCAGGGAGACAGCCAAAGGGCCGGAGTGCGTGCCGTGGGACCCCAAAGGGCCGGAGCGCGTGCAAGAGAACCTCAACAGACTCAAGCACCGCCCGGTGGAAACTGCATCACTGGGTCCACGTGGATGCACTCTGGGGCCCCGTGTGGACCATCTGGCCCACAGACCGAGGTGCCACCAGGGGAGGCCCCCAGGCTCCCTGAGCCCCTCCTGGGAGCTCCCCATCACAGCAAAGAATATACCCTGCATTTTCTAAATCCCGTATGTGCCTTTCTAAATCACTGATGCTAAGAAATCAGATTTGCGGACACATTGTCATTACCCACTAAGAAGGAAAAGAGAAAAACGACCTTATAAGACCTTATAATTCTTATGGAAGAAATACCACAATCTGAGATGCTAAAGTGGGGGGGGGTGCCTGGAGCCAATGAAAGGCGCTGCCTCATTACTGCTGACATACTGTGTAGCGTGCAGCTTGGCCAGAGAAGCCGCTCAGACGGGAGTGCAAGCGTCCCACTACAGCTCCTGTGTCTGATATCTGGCACTTAAAGAAAAAGTCGGAATAGTAACAGGAGAGGAAAAGAAGAGCATTTCTTGAAATAGTAACATTTTCTGCCTTGCACTTTAGCAGACCAACTTTGGCACAAAGACCTGACGATGCTCTAAGGAGAAGGAAACTAGTAGGAAATTGTTAGGCCTTAACAAACGCAAGTGAACATTCCGACATTCTGTTTATTCCATCTCACATAAACATGATCTGTGATGAACTCCACACAAAGAGAAGCAAACATAAGTATTTCTCATAAGCTACTCCCTTCCAAAAGCCCTTCGTTAGTTAGTACCGGAAAGGGCCCAGATTTCGGACTTGCAAACACTTTGGACTCGTAGTGTGACTCTTCCAGGCCAGAAAGGGCACTTTGTTCTCGCCAATGAAAGGAGGGCGGAACAAATCCTGTCTCCCAGGACTCAGCGGTGTGCACAGAAATGCACGCCAAGTGCTCGGCATCTGCTCAGCATCAGCCAGATTTAACAAATATCCATAAAAGAATTATCCAGAAGACTTAAACTCCGTTTGTAAAATTACATTTCATGAGGTTAACTTAGAAAGCATTTGGAGCGATTTGACTTGAACCACGTCTTTTTCCCAAGACCACTTTTATCTACAACAGTCGCTGTGGGGAAGCCCCAAACCTGAACCTACTTTTGCCTGTAAACCTGAGTAAAGAGCAAGTGAGAAGTGCTCGGGCAGTCCCTCAGTTGCCCCGCTTCGGCCACTGGGTTCCTGTGCTGGACACCGTCACTGATCTGGCCCCGGGAGGTGTCTGGGCCCCACACACACCTGCCAGGCGGCAGGACTAATGGACAGCGAAACACAGAGCCCCGGACTTGCAGAAGCAGCACTTACTACAACGGTTTTCTTAACAGTTTTTTTTTAAGTTTAAATAAATGTTAATAGTCTGTTACATAAGACCATGTCACTGGTGGGCACTTTTCGAACATGAGTATCATTCACTTACATTTTTCAAACACAAATTTTCCTGATATATTCTCCAAATGATTCTCCCAGAATTCTCCAAATGGTCAAGCTAGACAGCCAAGTGCCGATGATGTGCAGGGTAAACAGGACAGCAGAATCGCTGGCCCTCAGTGTTTGTCCGAGTCCTGCTGCTTGTTCCTGTCCTCAGAGCTGGTAGAAGTCATCCTGAGCGAGGAATCCGATGAATTCTGTGGAACTGACTTCCCACATTCGGCTTTTAGAGTGTCACTGCCTAACCTGAACTTCCCGCCTGTGCCCTCCCACTTGAAGCCTGCAGCCTGCAATACGAAATCCCTGTGCCCGTGGCCTGATCAAACCTAGCACCAGCGTCGCTCCTAACACGCACAGTGGCACAGGCAGAGAGTGAGTCTGCGGTCAGAGGGAGAGCTCAATGGACTGGGCATACAATTCCCATGCAGGAGCCCTGGGTTCAAGCCCTGACACCACATCCTTCCCCCCCACCAGAACTGCTGGCAGTCTGCCCAGAGCTGGGAGTAGAAATACCTAAGCAGAAATGGGGATGACCCAAACACTCTCCCCCAGAGGGTTAGACAGAAGAGGCTGGATCCCAAATCGGTGGTGCGCAATGTGAGAGCAGGGGCTGGGGTGCAAGGACCAAGGCGCAGAAGCGTCGGAGGACTAAATAACACCATGACCTAAGTTCAGGAGAACAGAGGTGCTGCGCCCCCCAAAAGTGACTGAGAAAAATTCACGGGCCAAAGCACATTGAGACCACTGTGCTGTAAATTCCCGTAACCTGTCAGCTATAAACCAGAAATGAAAATACCATAATGCCAACGGGCTTCTGAGGCCTGGTAAGAGAGTTGTGCGCAACCAAGACTTGGAGACCAACCGTCCTTATTTTTAAGAGTGGCGCTGCTCTCTTTACCTTCAACATGCTCCAGACCTCAGATGCCTTCAACTCTTCAGACTCTCAAAAGCTTTCTTGGCGTGGGTTCCCATGTCCGACCAGCAGGAGCTGTGTGAGCTGGTGGCAAAGCCCGACATGGTCCAGCCTCAACACAGCCCCCAGCGGCTGACCCTTCGCCTCAGGTCTAGAGCAGCGAGGCAAGGAGGCTGCAGTATGTCACGCTCAGGGGTCAAACGGCCACATCCTACTAACCTGCTGGCAGTCTAACACTGGACAAGTGACTTCCCCGCTCAATAAATGTAAATATGTTATTTTGATAGACATCTAAGAGCAGGTTTCCTGGAAAAGAAGCTGAAATGATACCATGTTTGTTTGTTTTATATTTAAACAACCTTGCGAAAACATATTAAATCAAAATTAAGCGTTCCGGCATGCTTGGAAGAAACCTTTTAATAAATAAAGGGAAGTCATCATGGCATTCGACATCAATTCATCCATGCCTGTGCTTTGTAACAGACAGGAAGTTGTGATTCCTAGCACAGTAATAAAGTGGGCTGGTGGGAGTTCAAGGGGAAGGGGACATTTTTGACATGAGAAAATTACAAAAATTTATCGCTTCTTGAAATCCTTGATTCACGATATCGGTGTTAAGGTAAGGATCGCATCATCTTACACAGTCCAAGAAATTAGTATTCTGGCAGATACATTTAAATTAATACAATACACATCATGTGTACTTCTGATCCTAAACACTCAGGTATTATTACTTAGGTAATGTGAATGAAAATATGGATTCATATTTAAGCACGTAATTTCCCTGGGCTATTAAAAACTGAAGGAAGGAGTTCCCAGCTACTGGCTAATTAAAATAATACACCTAGAAACGTATTTGGAGAAATGGCTTTTCTCTCAGTAACATTTGTCAGCAATGGTATTACTGGGTGAAGAATAACCTGCATCTTATACTTGTTTCTATATGGTGTCATTACTACAATTCAGAAAAGCTCAACTTAACAGGCAAGTAAACTGCGTAGGTTAACTCTCGATATGACCAGCCCTGGTTAACTCCGGCACGACCAGCCCTGGTTAACTCTCGGTACGACCAGCCCTGGTTAACCCTTGGTATGACCAGCCCTGGTTAACCCTTCGGTACGACCAGCCCTGGTTAACCCTCGGTACGACCAGCCCTGGACCTGTCACTTCTTTCTTAGCTCTCCGATAGAGCAGAATTTGTACTTTCCATTTGCCTTTTCTGAACTTCTTTTAAGTGAAAAAACTGGAGAAAGAAATATGTTTATAGTTTCTTATGAAGCCCAACTGAGTGTTTGATAAATACTGGCTGTTCTTAGTGACTAATAATTTTTACAGAGAAATCAAAGTGTTCCTTTCCACTATTTCCTGAATATTGTAACTTGATGTATTTATCATGATCAAGCTGCTGCTTTTCTTTTTTTCAGTACTGCTGGTTATCAAGCAGATTTTGAGGAATTTTAATGGCACCACCAAAATAAAATACCCGCTTCAATAAAATGCATTAATTTTTTTAAGTACAGCTAGATTTTTTAAAAACTGCTTTTAATAAGTTAATTTTGTATGACTTTAGTGCATATCACTTGATCACTTGATCACTTGAATCCCGTTATTCATCGATTTGCTCGAGCGGGCGCCAGTAACATTTCCATTGGACCCTGTCACGTGCCAATGTAGCCCAATGGCATCTGGTTGATTCAGGAATATGAAGAGCCTCAAACCGTTCCTTCAGGGTCTTAACAAGGAAGTCTGACCATCTTGTAGGTGGGCGGCCACGTGATCTTTTGACATCCTGTGGGATCCAGTCGGTAACGGCTCTAGTCCAGCGGTTGTCTCCAAATCGCATTACATGTCCAGCCCATTTTATTTTCCTTAGTGCATATACTTTGAAAAATAAATTTTAAGTTTTCTACACTTTCTTCAAATTATTTACTGTATCTTTCCTCTCCCAATTATGCATTTCAGGCCGGAGCGATAGCCCAGTGGGTAGGGCGTTTGCCTTGCACGCGGCCGGCCCATGCCGGCCTGGGTTCGATCCCGGCATCCCATATGGTCCCCCGAGCACCGCCAGGAGTAATTCCTGAGTGCAGAGCCAGGAGTAGCCCTGAGCATTGCCGGGTGTGACCCAAAAAAGAAAAGAAAAAGAAAAGTATTTCAATCAAAAGATTACCAAGCACGCCCAGTCCCCACTTCTTTTATTAACTGGCATTCCCGTTACTTTCGGTGATTTGGTTTTACGTACTCTGACTTTTACCAGTTGGGAGTAAGAAACTGGGCCACGCCTGCTGTGCTCAGGGAGCTCATCCCAGCGGCTCAAGGGACCAAGGGGTGCCCAGGATAATGAAGGACAGCCTCCAACAAGGGGAAAGCCCTGACTCCAATACCATCCTGCCAGGGCCCAGGATTCTAACTTGAGACAACGTGAAGTGTTTAGCAGCCTGGAAACAGAAGCGGAGGCACACACATCACTTTCACCCATCAGAGTCAGCCTTAGTATTTCCCCTTACATCCTTGACTAAATTATCTTCACTTTAACGAAGAAGAGCATTGTTCATTCTCAGCATGACAAGATAAAGGGTCAGATTAAACCAGATAACTGCCAAGGGGTATGCCCGAATCAAAGGGCGATTATAAGACAGCTACTATGTGACCTGAGACAAAATACAAAACCTCTGAGTCTTATTTTTAACATCTGAACATGGGAATACCATCATCTCTCAGAATTTCATTGACGAATTGATGATCACATGAATAGCTTAGCTGATTCATTTTTTAAAAAGCTTCATGCTTTAAGCATCACACTAAGTGTCTCTCAAAAGAAATTTGCCTGACACTCAGCAGAAGGGCGACGTGCATGCAGAGTCTGAGAGAATCCAACACACCTGATTAACACGACATAGAACACGAACACACACACACACACACACACACACACACACACACACAAATCTTTCAATCAATTAACAGCAATTTAGTCCTATCAACACTTGCCACTAGGCTATAAAGCAGGAAGAGTGAAAGTGTTTTCTGCTGCTTAGTTTGGGCCCATTCAGCTGTGCTCACAGACCTCCCACTCCTGGGAGTGCCCAGGCCTGAATGAGACATTGAATGTGGGCTGGCTACATGCAAAGCAAGCACCTTACCCACTGTAGCTACAATATTAAATTAGTATCTAATTTCTTTTTTTTTCCTACTTTTTTTTTTTTTTTTTTTTGCTTTTTTGGGTCACACCCGGCGATGCTCAGGGGTTACTCCTGGTTCTGCACTCAGAATTACTCCTGGCGGTGCTCGGGGGACCATATGGGATGCCGGGGACAGGCCGCCACGTGCAAGGAAAACGCCCTACCCGCTGGGCCATCGCTCCAGCCCCAAATTTCTTAAAGTATTCAAAAGTCTGCATTAGAAATTCTTCAGAAGAAAATTAAATGTTATATTGTTTATTTTAAAAAGATCATTTTTTTCTAATCAAGTAACACATGCCTCACTGTAACAAACTGAAAAGTACAGGCTTACAGAAAGAAGATAATCACCAGTGATTCAATATAATCTTTACTTTCGATTGTAGTTTGTGAAATTTAATTTTCAGATGACAGCTTCTTTCTTTCAATTCCGAAAACAGACAAAATCTCATGAATTGAGGTAATTACTGTCAAGTTGCTTAAAAATAGAAATGTTCTTCAAATAGGTAAGAAACATTAACTTCACTTATAATTGTTTTAAATAATGAATGCTTTCTCTCCTTTTATGCTCAATGTAAACTATGTTTAATCAACAAACATGACAGACTGAATTTAATTAAAATACTTTTAAACAATTTAAACATATTTTGATAAAGAGTCAGGAACTGATTATAATTAATTAGTGAAAAGCAGGAGGACTAACACTCACTCCTCAACAGTTCAGATAAGGCCAAATACTTACTAGGCATCACTCAAGCATAATACCTTTGAGCCTGGCTCCAGATATGCCAACAAACCTTAACAAAAAGGAACTTTTTGTTCCCTAAATCGTGCTTATGAAAACAAGTTTTCCGGAAAACCAACACTAATTAAAAGAATGCCTATTTGAAAGGCATTTACATTTTCAGTATATTAACATTTAATAGCCCCCAAAGGCTGACCTTAAACCTAAGCCTTAAATTACACAATGAAGGCAGTGAAATTTATAATAAAAGTAGGTAAGGAAATTGTCCTTCTCCCAAACTGTGTGATGAAATCTTTCTTTATGGTTTACAACCATAAATCCTAAAGCACTTATTTGATATGATTTTAGTTTGCTCAAATTTTCAGGACAAATTTTTTACAATTTTATAAACTAATAATACTACTAACATTCAAGGTGATGAGTATCTTTTACCATCTTGAATCATTAATAGCAAACTAGTTGGCTCCCGGAAATCAATAGCAGCATTTACCTCGCGGAGCAGGGAAGGGGCGCCAGGCATGGCAAGCAGCTGCGGGTCCACCAGGCCCTGCCTCAGTCCTGGGCCACACAGCCCCAGCCCAGCACTGTCAGGAAGACGCCCAAGTCACTGACGCGGCAAGTAGCCTCTGAGCATCACCAGTGCGGCCCAAAATCGTTAGCATTTTGATATTGTGGTAATTCAGTTTCACATCAGTTTTAATAAGTGACTCTTACGATTAAGGCAAATTTAGTTCAGGATCTTTAACACTTGCTTTGCTTTAGTGATAATCAAACTAGTACTAGTTTGGATTATGTGCTCAGATGGGCTTTTAAACACATTGTTGATCTGCAATTTGAAGAATAAACAAGGTTATCATTCTGCAAATATTCCTGTTCCTGCTCCTTTGTGTTGCTGTTAATTTGGAGTGTCAAAAACCCAAGATAAGCCCTGTTTTTAATCACAGGGTTAATCACTTTCCCATTACTACTTTTTTGAAAAACAAAGCTGTGTTTATTTACGTGGATTTTATAAAGCCCAAGAAGCCTACAAACGTCATGTGTATGTGTGCTGACTGACACACCGGAGTAGTGAACATTGCTTCACCCGGGCAACACTTACCCTAAAACCACAGACATACCCCAAGAGGAGAGAGAGTCTGCCTTTGGCTTATAAATCAGCTCACCGAATCACAGAGAACAAGGTTGTAGCCTGATCCAAAATGAGGATTAGATTTTTATTCACATTGGATGTTGCCTAACCAATCCTGGCTTCTTTTTACAACTTTTCACACCCGTAACATTCCCTTCAATTGGATCAAATGGCAGGAAAGCATTAATAGGGAGTTTGGCACCACAGAGGAAGAACACAGCCACAGAATCACAGCAACAGAACACAGCAACAGAATCATGCTAGAGCGAAAGCAGGACCAGTCACTAAACACAACTTTTTTTTTTTGAGTCTGAAGAAAAAATAGCTTTTGAGGAAACAATTAAACTACACCGACTATCAGTGAAAAAGGTCCTTAAACATGATTTGGTCGAATCCCCTTGTTTTCTTGATGAACTGGAGTAAAGAACTAGTTCAAGTAATTTCAATCCAAATACCCAGCTCACTGCTACATGCTGGTTTAGTTCAAGGACTCGATTTTGTAAAGAGACGCTTTTCCTTACACATAAAACACAGCTGCGTGACACAAACTTTATTTTTAAGCCTATAAAATTAACTGAGAGGTTAGAAAGATCGGAGGAAGAACTGAGACCTAAGCCTTGGAAACAGTGGGATTAAATACTGTGGGCTCTACACAAAATAAAAAAACATTATTTAATATAAGTTAAAATTTATTGCCCCATGTCTGTCTCCTAGTGTCTGTAAAATTTATTACAAAAAATTTTTATCTAAAAAGTGAAAGAAGTATTTTACTGCACAGGTGGTTCCAGACCCTAAAGTGACACAACAAATCAAATTTCTATTTTTTTAATGTAAAGTAGCAGTGAGTAGTTTGAAAGTTCATGCTTTAGAGACTAGGTCATTGAATTAAAATAGGAAGTGTTTAATTTTCCTTAGTTTCATGATGGAGTCAAGAAAAATTATACAAATATTAAAATATTCCTTTTTTTTCTTTTTGGGTCACACCGGCGACGCTCAGGGGTTTCTCCTGGCTCTGCACTCAGGAATCACTCCTGGCGGTGCTCGGGGACCATATGGGATGCCAGGGATCAAACCCGGGCCAGCACAGGCCGGCCACATGCAAGGCAGACGCCCTACCCGCTGGGCTATCGCTCCGGCCCCAAATATTAAAATATTCTGAATAAATTTCTGGAAGACTACATGAAGAAGTCATAGAACCTCTTGTGAGTAAATGGGGAGAAACAGGTAAAGACAGAAACTTATTTCTTACCTTCAAAACCGTCTTACCAAGAGTAGATACTGGGATTTTTTTTTTTTTTTTTTTTTTTGCTTTTTTGGGTCACACCTGGAGATGCTCAGGGGTTACTCCTGGCCCTGCACTCAGGAATTACTCCTGGTGGTGCTCTGGGGACCATATGGGATGCCGGGATCCAACCTGGATCAGCTGCGTGCAAAGCAAATGCCCTCCCGGCTGTGCTAACACTCTGGCCCTGTTTTAGTAATTTTTAAGAATTCCTAGTTTTAAAAACTTACAAGCAACCAGACAACAGAAAGCAACGCAACACAGAAGCGAGCACAGTGAGCTTGAGAATATACTCAGTTCCAATATTCTACCACTAGGGGCCGGAGCGACAGCACAGCGGGTAGGGCATTTGCCTTGCAGGCGGCTGACCTGAGTTCGATCTCAGGCATCCCATATGGTTGCCGAGCACCACCAGGAGTAATTCCTGAGTGAAGAGCCAGGAGTAACTCCTGAGTGTTGCTGGGTGGGACCCAAAAAAAGAAAAACACAGCAATATTCTACCTTCCTACTGAAGAGAAGAAAGCGGAGGGCACTGCGGCACACTTCCACAGTGCTCCATGTTATACCCGCTCATCTGAGGTTACTTCTCTCCTTCAGTAAGTGCTCAGCAAATCCATCAAACTCTGCAAGAACAACAGGAACTAAAAAGAGAAAGTGCAAGTGAATGTCCTGATAATGAGAATAATTAACAGCCAAAAAAATTGTTTATCAGAATGCTGGAAATGCTTCATGTGCTGGAGAAAAACAGAGAAAGGATAAAACTTAAGGTGGTGAGATACCAAAATCTGTATCTGAGATACCAAAATCTGAAGGCACCGGCTTTACCCGGCACCTTCCAAATGTGCTGGCAACATAATTAAACTGTAAAAATTATTCTAAGTCACACAGATTACATTTCTGCGGAGAGTAGGATACTGTCTTTTGTTTCTTAATCGACTGCCTGGCCATACTTTTGCTAAGCTCTAATTCGGTTATTGATTTCCCTAATGACGGTCAGAATGCATGGAATGTTCCCCTGTAGTCTGACTTCCATGCTGTATCAGCGAAGAATGAGGCACACTCCTGCATTGTCTTCAGCTTTGTGTGACCAACCAGAAGGCGGTGTGGTAGCAAACTCATCCAATGATTTCCCATAATCTATTATTACCCTGTCTGTTGTCGTTTTCCCAATTCACCTCCTTTGATTAAAATGTGTACTAAAGATTAAATGTTAAAGTCTTCTTAAGCACTGAAGAGGCCCAATATTTGATCTTTAAACAAAAAGATCACTCTTTTCCTATACTTTGAATAAACAGATAAAAAGGTGGGAAATTAACTATCTTTCCCCCTTATTTGTCTAAATTCCACAATTAAGTCTCATCTTTCATCTACTAAGCCACTCCATAACTATTTAGACCAAACATCAAAAGGCAGACCAGGATGAAGCCCACGGCCTTGGCCCAAAGACACCACTGACCTCTCGGGACTGGGCGGCCCACATCTGTCTGACACCTGAGTCCCCCACTTAGCCAAGTCCAGTTCAGTGCCTTAGGGCAAGTGCCTGGCTGTGGTGTATTATGTGCAAAATGGAAACCCTGCCTTGAAAACTCGTATTTGAAATACCTGGGGCTCTGGCCTCCATGCCCTTCACTGCTGGTACAATGGCTGGAGTGGTACACATGCCTGGCTGCGGTGCACACACATGTGACTATAAGGCTTAGGTGGGAGTCACACGCAACCACAATGCCCCATAAAGGGGCACTGCTCTGGTACTCTTACTCCCGATCACAAGTGGCAGTGCCAAGGCGAGAAGTCACTGTGTCACCGTGAAAGAGACATTGGCCGTCCCAGGTCAGACACGGCGTTATGGTAGTGTGGGGAGTTAGTGCCGACACTAAGCACACTGGCGGGGCAGGCACTGAGAGCCACTGTGATGTCAGTGGATATACTGATTTTGAGCATTTACGGTCTATAGCAGAGGTTTCGATTCTGTTCAAGGAAAACAAAAATCAAACGGGCTCGAGAGCCCCCTATTTGGGGTGTTGCTGCACAGTCAAGGTTCACAAAAGAAAAAAATAATCAGGCAGGTCCCTTGGAGTGAGGCTCCAGAGGTGGGTCCTTCTTCCTGGCACATCCCCCCACTCCCCCCCCCCACAATTCCCAGCAGATCCCAGCCCGTTTCGCAAAGCCTTCCTTTCTGGAGACCCAGGAGTGCGGAAAAAGCTTGTGTAAGTCTAAAGTGTGAATCCAATTGGCCATTGTTTTATTTGAAGCCGCCACATTTTATACTTTCCTTCCACTGTTTGCTACAATTAAACACAAGCAGGTTAGAAACCTTGAACTGATCTGCTCCAGCAGGGCAGTGAGCGGCCAGCAACCAATACCTCTCTGCATCCCAAGTTCTCTAAGAAGACTAGGACTACACAGCTGTGATCAACGCACTGGGCTCCCTAAGGAGTGAAGACACAAAATAGCTGAAACGAGCAGCCAATAAAAAGGAGCATCCCTAGTCTTAAACTATGTTCACAACTCCACAGTTCTGTTGCTGAAATCCTCTAGACCTCCATTAATCTCACCCGTGGATCCAAAGAAAATAATAAAAACCTCAAGGTAGGTGAAGAGCGGAAATAATTTATAAAGCAGTTAGCAAAGTATCTCAACAAATGATAATCCCAGTGTACAAATAAGGCAAGCTTTCCCTCTTGAAGTCCTGCTAATCAATGACCTCTCCCAGTGGTACTTTCTATTCTACTCTTTGGTTTTTCAGTAGCCATCCAAAAATGGAGACTCCAAGAAAAATATTTAATACCTCCCCTTCAAATCTGAAGGAGATGCCAAATAATGAAACCCACTCAGAGAGGACACAGTTAGACCAGTGAACACCACCCAAAAATCGGGTTAATGGGGGCCAGAGAGCGAGTGCAGTGGGCAACGTAAGGCTCAATTCCTGTCTTCACTATAGTCTCCCCGAGTACCACCAGGCATGACCCCAAGTCCAGGGTCAAATGTAAGCCCTGAACCCCACAAGCTGTGCCCCTACCTGCCAAGGATCAGGTTAGTGCTATTAGTTAGTAGAGAGCAGATTCTGTAGTGCAGTGTTGGGGCGTAGCTTGTAGTCCACTGTTTCCCAAAGTGGGGGATCCAACTCCGCTAGGGGTCAGGGGAAGAGGCAAGGGCAGATAGCCACCCCGGTACAGGTGGGCTTGAGCTTCCCTGCCCGCTCATCTAAAGAGGGTAGATTTCCAGGGGGCACTGGCTGCTTCTCCCTGGCACCCCCCCACCCCCAGCAGGATTGGAAATCTATGCTGTAGACCATAAACCTACAAATGCTAAACATTTTTGGTGGGAAATAAGACAATGCTTAACGCACCTAAAAAGCAGTCCTAAAATCGGTCCAAGACTATATAAACAAAATCAAAAATCTGAGTCAAGAGATAAAATAAAGTTAAAAATAAAATTGGCAACTTTGTTACAAGTTATGGACTGGATCCTCCAAAGTCTTGGTTTGTTCTCTTTTTTAATTTTTACTTTTAATTTTTGGTTTGGGGGCTACATCTATTTGGCAGTGCTCAAGGGGACCTGCACTCGGAATTGCTCCTGGCAGTGCTCAGGGAATGTATGGGATTTGGGGGGATAAAACATGGGTTGGCTGTGCGCAAGGCAAGTGTCCTACCCACTGGACTATCACTCTGACCCCTGGACTTTTTTTTCTTTTTAAAAGTTGGTTAAGAAAAAAAAAATCTTTGACAATGCTTATCTGTGGGTCGGAATTTGCCAAGTCTTGAATTCTCACAAGCAACTGCTCTTGGTTAGAACAAATGTTCAAATCCTCATGAACATATTATAATTATAGTAAGCTCTATTATTTCAGAAAACCGCTATGGTTTAAACAAGTGCTGTTTAGAAGCTACATTCCTTGGCGGCCCAAAGGATAAGCTCTCTGTTCATATTCATTTACTGAAAGATCTAAACAGAAACGCAGTGATCCATCAGTGCGGCATGGGGCAGCCAGGCGCCGACACGCAGCGTTCGCGAGCTCAGCTTGTCCACGGAGGGCTGGAGGACTGCAGGTGCTTCTCGGGACATGCACATAATTTCAGACATGCTCAGAACCCGCAGAACAATCCGCATCTCTCATACAACGCAGACAAGACAGGGAAGACACATCGCAGAAGCATCGTGAAGTATCTGGGATCAGAGAAGCTCCTCTTCCAGGCATGCTCTCCACCGTCGCGGCCACGCCCTTCCTCCAGACACCATGGACATGCTGGTCACTGCTGTCCCCTTCTCTGTGAGCCCAGCCCCAGCCATCCAAGACATCAGACATTTTTCAAACCCCATTTGACTTCATGAATCTTTCCGCTCACTAGCACACATCAAAATTTCCCAATGTTTACCTGGAGAGTCTATGACCTATTTTGAAATTGAAAGATGACTCATACAGAGTGTCTCGCCTCTAAAGCGCTTTAAGTGTTCATGTCTTACTTTCTTAATAATAAATACTAAGTTTCATGGCATGACTTTTGTCACTTATGTTCACCAAAAGTCAAAGCAAGATCTCATTTTTAAAAATGACGCTGAAGTGCCAGCGCAGCGGTGCAGGGTAGGCGGCTTGTCCTGCACACGGCTGACCCAGGTTCGATCTCTGGTACCCCTTATGGTCCCCAAGCATTGTCGTGAGTGATTCCTAAGTGTAGAGCCAGAAGCAGTAATCCCTGAGTAGTGCCGGTGGAGCCCAAAAAACAAAAACTGAAAACAGAAACAACTGTTGGAAAAAAAACTACTCATAGACTATAGGTAAAAATAAATAAATAAATAACAACCCCCAAAATTAGCGAATCTGACAGGATATACAGAGTGATTATAAAGCAAGTGTTTGCTTTCACACTGACGGTCATATAAGCAAACATGAGACTGATATTCAACATAACACTATTAAATTAAAAAAAATACATGGGGCCGGAGCGATAGCCCAGCGGGTAGGGCATTTGCCTTGCACGCGGCTGGCCTGTGTCGGCCCGGGTTCGATCCCCAGCATCCCCATATGGTCCCCCGAGCACCGCCAGGAGTAATTCCTGAGTGCAGAGCCAGGAGTGGCCCCTGAGCATTGCCGGGTGTGACCCAAAAAAGCAAAAAAAAAAAAAAAAAAACTGATCACTGAGTAGCAAACACATACCATTCCATACGCTATCTCTATCTGTCAGAGATAGATCTATCAGAGACTCTCAGACATGGGGCAGAGCTGTTCCTTGCTCTCCCTGTGCCCAGCCGTTCATGAGGCAGTCGGGAGGCATGGCGGTTTCTAGCCCTGGCCCACCACCCTGGCAGACCTCACAACAAGCCAGACGACCCCACTCACTCCACGGGCGCCGCCATTTTCCACATTTGGACTTCCCTCTTGTCAGAACTCCACCCAGCAGACCAGCCCATCACAGCCAGGATCATCGACACCCACCCTACAGCAGTTTTTTCCTCAATCCGGCCCAGGTATGCTGGTCCAGAGACTCTCAGACATGGGGCAGAGCTGTTCCTTGCTCTCCCTGTGTCCAGCCGTTCATGAGGCAGTCAGGAGGCATGGTGGTTTCTAGCCCTGGCCCACCACCCTGGCAGAGCCTCACAACAAGCCAGACGACCCCCTCACTCCACGGGCACCACCATTTTCCACATTTGGACTTCCCTCTCATCAGAAGTCCACCCAGCAGACCAGCCCATCACAGCCCGGCTCACGCGGCCGCAAGTTTGGAAATGTCTAAAAGAGCCTCCCCACTTTGGGCAAGCCTGGCAAGCTGCTCATGTCATTTTTGATATGCCAAAAACCAGTAACATTTATATTAGGTCATTCCCATGACCTAATATAATGGTTTGAGGCTCTTTATGTTCCTGTAGCAAGCGATGCCCTTGGCTCTACTGGCATGAGACAGGACATATGGAGATATTACTGGTGCCCACTCGAGCAAATAGATGATGAACGGAAGATCGTGATCTCTATCTGTATAGAAGAGGGATACATATGTATGTGTATGTATATAAGTGCATGTGCATGTACGTGTGTGTGTGTGTGTGTGTAAGTAACACTGTATAAACTAATCTCTGCAAAGAAAAAGAGCTGGTGATAGGATTAAAGGATAAGAGAAAAGCCAAAGAGAAGAGATAACTGGTGACTCCTCTCCCCTGTGGGGCTCTGAGGCCGCCCCATGACTCTCAGGCACCCGGGCCTCAGCTCTGCTCTGCGCTCAGGCCGGCCCTGGGCTGCTGGGGGTACCCAGAGTCCCTCATGGTGCTGGGGGGCCTCCAGGGCTTCATCCAGAAAGGCCTGGGAACTGCTGCACTGAGACAACTCTTAATGACGTTGTTCGTGTTACTTAATCATTTCTACAGGATAAAATTTTAAAGTTTGTTGTTGAGAATAAAACAGCTTCAGATACGTAAATTTTAATGAATACAAGAATCAAAATTAAAACTCACCCAATCATTTCTTAGGTAAATATAGAGTCTAACTGCTAGTCCTTACATAAATTTTAATTAAATGTTTGTTTTATAATTTATAATCAATAGCCAAATCTACATTAAATTTGTAACATTAACCTTGTAAGTGAAGAAAGCATGAATAATTCAAGCAATTATTCACGCAATTGGCAGCTACGCAACTAGTAAGTAGCAGTCGGGTTTGAATGCTTCCGTTACCAGCCGGGTGGTTACGGAGCTGCTCATCTGACCTATCTGCACAGTGAGTTTCCTCTGAAGGGCAGAGGTCGGCAAACGTAGGCCTCCTTGTCTGTACCTATACAGAAGAGCTTGCTTGGGTGGCGTGTCTTCTGGTAAACATTTTACATGAAACAATCCACCCAACTGCTTACATACTGTCGGACTGATTTGTGGTACAAGATCAGAACTGACTCATTTTGACAGAGACCATCAAACCCTGCAAACTCCAAATAATTACTCGAAGGCCCTTTACAACTAAGACCCCCAAAAAGCAGGCAAACCACAAGGCAAACTTAGTTTGAAGTTGGTTAACATGAGCAGGTAGAGCTCCACTCCCAACCAGAACAGGCCAAGCTACTTCACAGGAACACACAAGCATTGCTTCTCTTTTCACGTTCCTTTTCTCCAAGTGCAGATGTAGTTTGCCAGAGACTACAGTGACTTCAGCCTGCAGGCCCTTGTCATCTTGCTGCTGCCCCTCACACTAGACCTTACGGGTCAGCAAGCAGCGCCATCCTCCCATCTTTTTGTTTCATGAAATTCTTAGTTTTAGAAACTTTATTTAATATAATGGATTTGACTGCTTTGCTTGTCTGGTTCTGGGCCCCACCTAGCCGTGCTTGGGGCTTGGCTCAGGGAATGGTAATTCCGGTGGTGCTCAGCTGAACATACAGTGAACGGTCAGCTGGGGCTGAACCCGGGATGACCACGCCCGGGCAAGTGCCTTAACCCTCTGTACTAACTCTCTAGCCCTACTGCTATTGTTTTGCTGATTCATTTGTTTGTTTGGGGCCAACCCTGGTGGTGTTCAGGATATCACATGAGGTGACGACAGGGATCTAACCCTAGACAGCTGCTGGTAAAACAAGTGCCTTCCCTGCTGCCCACCCTCTCCAGCCTCCCAAAATCTGTTAACTTTTCTCAGCTTTACTTCTTTAAAAGAAAAGTATCAGTCAGCATAAGGCCTACATAAAACTTCTCTGGTGTGCTCAAGAAGTTCATAGGTATTTGAAACAAACAAACAAACAAATTAGAATCTGCCATCCTGTATCTCTGCCATGTAAGAGTGGCAGATTAACTGGTCTACCAAAACAGATTTCTTGGCAGGAACTGGAAAAACAGAGTCTACCAGAACAATAAATAAGACAAGTCCACCAGCAGTTTATGGAGAAAAATTTGACAATTCTAATTAAACAGAAGTTCCCCAGAGTACTTGTTAAAAAATTTCATTCAGAACTTTGAAATAAAGCCAAAGGAAAACAACTCAGTTTTTCAAAGTTATACAAGGGAAATGCCCATCTGAAAAATATCTATTGTTTTGGCTCCCCGACTTGTACTAAAGCCAGAATACTGCAGCAACGCCACAGGAGCGTATTGGGAAGTTTTAAATGAGAGGTTCAAAGAGGGCGGAGTCAGGCAGGCAGCCCGGAGAGAGGACGCAAGCACTGGCTGAAAGGAGAACGTCAGCATCACACTCCATGAAATAAAGCCACACCCTCATCCAGGTTTCCAGTAAAGACTAGGATATAAAGTTATATAAAAAGTAAGATGGGCCGGAGCGAGAGTCCAGTGGGGAAGGTGTTTGCCTTGCTCACGGCCGACCCAGGTTCGATCCCCGGCATCCCATAGGATCCCCCGAGCCCCACCAGGAGTAATTCCTGAGTGCAGAGCCAGGAGTAAGGCCTGAGCATCGCCGGTGTGACCCAGAAAGGGGAAAAAAAAAAAGGATTCCCTAAATACATCTTTAAAAAAGATTAGATATACAAGGTGCCAATGACCCGAGGAGAGGCTTCCCTGCATGTACTGGGGAGAATTCAAAGAGCTCTGAAATGCTTGATTTGCAGAAAAGCTGAAAAGAATTCAAGGAGCTCTGACGAGCAGTTTGCAGAAACATCAACACATATGAAGAAAGATCTGTCTCCAGCATCATCTACGGGACAGAAGCCCCCCAGAAGAAAAGCATGAGCCGTATTCAAAGTTATCAGCATAGTTTTCAGTTGAAGAATCCACTGGCTTGAAAAGTATTTAAACAAGGTATGTCTATCAGTTTTCATGCCCATTCACGGCACATTTCTAAGACTGGAGAAAGGGAAGAGGCCTTGCTCCTATTAAAATTGTGTCTTTTGGTGACTTACCTTTTGAACCCATAAAATATGCTTTAAATGACCATGGAGTAATTCAAGAAAGTACATACTTAATTTTACACTTAATTGTAATCATCTGCTCCAAACCAGTACCATAAGTTTTCAGAGGCTGAGTAAACAGTGGACTGGGAAGGCAGAGTTGAAAGGTAAAAGCACATTATCCCCGTCTTCTATCTCCACACACGGGTGTTTCGGGGCTGGGCTCCCCCAAGACTTGCTTTCCCCCAAGTGCGCTCACTCAGGGAGACATTTTCTTTAAGACACCAATCATATGAGTACAACAACAAATTAAAATCTTGTGCTCATTCTTTTTCTGGATTGCAACTTTTTCATATTTATCCTTTTCTTTCAGAGTATCATGATAACCTCACATGTGCTCATGGTAATTCTTTTCCAAGGACCATAAATATTTATTCACAGATATAAATCATTAACAGAGGAAAGATTAACCCCAGAGAGGTGAACCATACTACGATAAGTTCTAGGTTTGGAAATTAGGAGAACAAAGGAGGGGGATGATACCCTGAAACTAACATAATCTCTAAACATCCCTGAAATCTCACGATTCTACCACTAATATTTTAACCTTTCAATTTGTAAAAAATCAGTCATCTAAGAAACTTTTCAGCTAGCACAGAAATACTTCAGGATACAGCCTTACGGAAAGGAAGACGTCTGCCTGGTGTACACCAGCTCTGTGACCCAATTCCCAGCACCACGTATGACAGTCCCCAGTGCCACCAGGAATATCTGTGACACCACGTATGCAGTCCCCAGACACTACCGGAGGAGCACACTCTCCAAACCGAAGAAAAAGGAAAAATACGTTAGGTCAATTCTCTTTTACGGTAGATAAAATGTTTCCTTATTTTCTGGCCTTCTCTATCCAATGTCTGCGTCCATACGTGATGCTGGTCAGCTTCAGCTGTACATAATAATCTTTCCAACACTGCCCAACGGTCCCCCTCGGGGCTCTTCTGTGAACTCATCAGAAAGGGCTCTATTAGATCTCAAAAATGCACATAGTTGTTTGTAGTAGTAAGAACTTAACACTGACAGCCGGCAGGGGCAAGGTCTGACAGGTAATACATGCTTTCCACTAGGCCACCTAAACTAAAGTGAGCATCAACAGAACCCAAATGCTCTAACTTGAGACTTGAACAAACCGACCACTCGTTACTAAGGAACTCTGATAAACGCATACAGAAAATTGATCTTCATACAAACACGTGAAAATATCTTTTAAAAGCTCATCCTTGAACATAAATGTAAAATAATTTCTTAATAACTTAATCATTTATTATTGTTAGGTTATTTTTAAGACAGCACTTTCCAACTTGAAAAAAATAAATAATTTAATTTCTTTTGAAGATTGCATTTAAGGTTTTGATCTTAGGGCAAACAAAATAGATTAAAAGCAGAAAAATGTACGCTTTAGTTCAATTAAACTTTTAAGGGTCTTGCATTAGGAATTGGAGTAGAGTAAAAAATGGAAAATCACTCACACGGGGCATGAGAA
Source organism: Cryptotis parvus (assembly GCA_021461705.1). Lineage (NCBI taxonomy): Eukaryota > Metazoa > Chordata > Mammalia > Eulipotyphla > Soricidae > Cryptotis > Cryptotis parvus. The sequence continues at coordinate 4,664 of JAJIBD010005685.1, read as the reverse complement.
CAAATATGTTTCAAATACTGAATTTAAGAATATGATAGGAATGGGAGGGGGAAGAAGATAAACTGTTCATCTTCCATCATAAATTCAAGAGAATAAAAAAACTGTAAGGAGTAGTAATAAAGACACGCTACTGAAAAATTCAGAGGTAAAATGCCCAGAAAAGATGAGCTGGAAAAGTTGCCTCAGGGGTCCGGCTCAAAGGACAGAGATCAAAGCTCACTTGAGTGGCCATGGAAGACAGAAAGGGTAGAGGAGCACAAAGAACAAATCCCTTTAGACTGGGAGGAATTGTGCAGGCAATCCTGAATGAAAAGCCGCCTCCGAGGAGAAGGGAAGGAGTAAATGCTCCATCAAGTCCACACACCGCTGTAAATACAATTGGCACATTCTGGTTTCATGCAGAGCCTGCCTCCCCGAGAGTAGAGCGATTCAAAAATCATAACCTTCGACAAGCAGAAGACGAGAACAGTGAATTACTTTGAACATTACAGCAGAGTCTGCAGTTAAGACAATATTTTATTTTAGCACTTACAGCTTTTCCTATTCCTTAGACATAAATATTAAGCTGTAATTCCTCAACATTACACATCTATTAATAAACCGAAAAGAAGCATATTACACTCTATGACAAGTCTCGGCTATAAACTGAGTCCTTCCAAAGAACGATGCTTCTTACATCACAAATACAGCAGAGATCAACTAAATGATATGAAGTAGACTGTAGTATGTACACACAATCTTTTTCCTTTAACTCCATGAAAAGTTGTCAACAGGACTGTAACGTCAATAAACATATTCCAAAAAGCGAGGTGACGAACTGAAACAGTTGTTTAAGGTAAGTGCTCTCAGAACCGGGCAGACCATGATGGCACTGCGTAGGCCCCAGGCACATGTAACTCCCCCACCCAAAGTACATTAAAACTCAAAACAGCAAATAATGAATTTTCAAACATAGAAACAGCTTGGGGTCAGAGTCAGCACACAGTCAGCAGGGAGGCTGCCCCCTGCACACAACCAACCCGGGTTCGAACCCTGATACCCCATATGATCTCCCCACCCCCCCAACACTTTAGGGCGAAAATAGATAACGCATTCTTTAGTATCCAATACTTTACAATTACTCAGAGACATAGCAGTAAGTGTAATTAAATTAATTTAATGTGAATCATGTATATAAAACCTGATTCAAATGATTCTGAACAGCAAACTTCTTGTTCCAGAAACTACAAGAAACAAAATTCACATTTATTCTATTTTCTAAACATCATGCTATAACCTCCAGCATTAGAGGCACACAACAACCATACTAACAACCACATGCCAGGCTCTCTGCAGCCACTCTGTTGTCCTTTTCCCTTCTAAACCATCTTCGACAATCTTCATACTACTGAAAAGGAAAAGAAAAGTCTAGGCCTAACAATATTATTTACATAACCTTTTTAACACTTTAAATTATACTGCATCAAAATGATGAAAGAAAAATAACAAGGAAAATTATTTAAAATCAACCAAATCTGTTTTCAAACGGTATTCTGAACCTTCTTTTAAGAAGTGCACATTCCTGTTTAACAAGAAGGAGAAAATGTCCTGAAATCTAACTCTAATCTATAATGGTTTCCCCCTGCTGGTAACAGACTACACAGAGGCCAGAGTCAAAACATTTTATTGAGCCATTATCATACCTGTCAAAGACAGGACCCCACACGGTCCACTCTGCACTTAGGTCACCTCCTGGACCTTCTGTTCTCGAAACTTCCCCAATCTCAATTCCGTAACAGAATAAAGACAATTAAGGAACACAATTCACAAATTTTAAAAGGTATATTAGGACAAGATTTTTATATAAATATCAACACATAAAAGAGATGATAATGACCTTTTCTTTTTTTAAACGTCCTCACATTTGAAAAAAAGATGTTCAAAGTCTAAAATGTAAAGAGCAAGTGACTCTATAAAAATTACTGCCTTTAAAACAGTGTAATACAAGTCATTGCTTAACAAGTTAGGGGAAAATCCTATCACTCAAACACCGGAATTACTGTGGAAGTATCACTTTAAAAATCAATTGAAGTAAATGATTACAGGAAAGTCTCCACCATGGGCGATTCAACCCCAGAGGCTACACAATCCCACTTTAATAGACACATAAATCTAGTGGAAGCACTAACAAAACAATATTATGTTTGATCTAGAATTCTCCCAATGTCCCGGGTCAGGTAATAACAAAACTTAGCAACCAGAAGTTCTTCAGAATATATAAGATGCACTAAAATATGAAAATAGCGAAAGCCTGTAGGAATCCGGGAGGGAGAAGAGTCTCGGGTCGACGGGAGCTGAAGCAGGGAAGACCCCTCAGTCCCACTCTCAAATCTGAAGCCAACCAACCAACCAGCCAGCCACCCACCCACCCAGCTTCCAACAAAATAGATTAAATCGACGTGGGGAGAGGTTTGGGGTCACCAAATGTGATAGAACCCCCACCCCCAGTCTTATTTGAAGAGACCGTGTCACTTGTAACTTGTCTTCCCGTTGTTCATTGATTTGCTCGAGTGGGCGCCAGTAACGTCTCCATTCGTTGGGAAGGGAGGACCATTATTGTTCCTGTTTTTGGCTTATCAAATATGCCACGGGTAGCTTGCCAGGCTCTGCCGTGGCTCTGGGTTCATTCCCAGGGGGCCCAGTCTCTTTCTATGTCAGAACATCAACCATCCAGGGCCCATGGGGCAGAGCCTTGGCTGTAGACAAGCCTGCCTCCTGTCTGCCACCTGTCAACGCAGCCGGGCACCACAGCCACACCTGCAACACCTCTAGGGGCAAAGAAGAGACCATAGCAGCTAGAAAATGAAAAGGAAAAAAGGAAAAAGGAAAAAGGACTTTGAGGGGTTTCTGAAGGAATAAAGGGATATTACCCCTCTTCTCCTCTCCCCTTCTCTCTCTTCCTCTCTCTGCTCCCTCCCTTGTGTGGGGTGGCTAATGTTTGACCACACCTGTGGTGCAAGGGTCATCCCTTGCTGGATTTGGGGTACCATCTTCAATGCACCCCAAAACAGAACATGAAAAAGAAAAAACTAGAAAAGCCAGCATGAACTGTCCCTGTTAAGAAAAGTCCCTGGAGGGGCCCCCTGGAAAGTTGCTTCCCTTACAGAGAACAGAAAGTGCCCCAAAGGGCCTATCCCACTGGAGGGCAGGTCAGCTGGTGAGGGGAGATTTCCCACTTCAGGGAAACTGTTATTAACTGTCACTTGAAGTTAGAAATTCGACTATTTGTGTCATGAGCGCATATTATAGCTAATGTAATCTAAGTAGCAAAATACATAGCAGATACTAATAAGAATCAAGTCTCACATTCTGAGTTGTTCTAGACAACTAATTCATATTCATGACAATGAGTTTTCCTAATGACATTATGAAAATGTTCCCTCTGAGGGCCAGATAGTATGTGTGTTAAGGCACTTTCCTTGCACACAGCCAGCCCTAATTCAATCCCAGGCATTGCAGATGGCACCCCCAAATCCAGCAAGGAATGACCCCTTGAGCACCACAGGTGTAGTCAAACCTTAGCCACCCCACACAAGGAGGGGGCCAGAGGGAGGAGAGAGGAGGGCGGAGAAGAGGGGAACCCCTTTATTCCTTCAGAAAGCCCACAAAGTCCCATTTTTGTATTAAATAGATGTGTAACTTGGACAGAGGTACTAGTGAAAATAAAAATGATCATTCCTCTTTTTTATGTTAAATACATTTATTTTTCTTATCAAATTCTTCAGTGGGGTTCCCCCCCACTTTAAACACCGTGGCTGACAAAGTTGTTCATGATAATTTATTGTTACAGGCATTCAATATTCCAACACATTTACCTCCCATGACTTTCTAAAAGAGATATGAGCAAATTTAACAGTACTTCCTAGACACTACCAAAAGATTAATCACTGAACCTACAATTACTCATGCACTGGTCCTTAAGAGAACTTTGTTCCCAACAAGGAACGTGGGCTTAAGCTGATATATGCGAAAATAAAAAAAGATGGTCAGTTTGATTATAGAAGTAACACACACACACACACACACACACACACACACACACACACAAAAAATTATTTCCCCTTGGTACCAGATTTTCTTTGGCGTATCTTCTGATTATAAACATCATTACCAAAGTTTATGCAATTTTTCTAGACCTGTTCTTTAACATTTTAATACCCCTTTGGAAAAATATTAAATGTCCTCGAGTGGAAAACAAAGGATTTACTCTGTGCTCAGAGCTACACCACACACAACCATGACGACATGCTCCCAGCGGAAGGGAAAAAGAGAATGCAGATACATGGGAAGGAAAAAGAGAGAGATGCAATATGTGCAGAATTTATAATTTTTCAACAATCAGAAAATCTAAAAGCTGAAAAGACACTTTGAAATAATGAATGCCAGAGATAGTTCAGTGGGAAAGGAATTTGCCTTACACGGGCGGACCCGGATTCGATCCCAGGTATCCCTCAAGGTCCCCCAAGCACCGCCAGGAGCAGCCCCTGATGACCACCAGGTATGCCCCCAAAAAGAAAAGAAGGAACCTTAAAACCAACATCCTGAGTATAGGTTCAAATAATCCCCCAAGATCAGCTACTCAAGTGAGCCATGTTTCAAAGGCCCAGTAAATAGGGAAAGTTTCG